>JAOEGS010008490.1:100319-142970 GCA_025447755.1 Corythornis vintsioides | reverse complement strand
ATGAGGGTATTCCCTAATGAAAAAACATGAACCAACCTGTGTAAGTTAACCCTTTATTAATTGATTAGATTAAAATAATAATTTTTTTTTAAAACAAAAATTAAGAACAGTTTTAATGCCATTAAAATTATCAACAGAGATGATTTGTTGATTTGAAAACACCAGTAGTTTTCATTCCTGCTGTAAAAGACGACAAGAAACATAGATGAGGCAGCAAAATATTTGGCATAGGTGAAATATCAGCAGGATGCCAAAGTCTGGAAACAATCCAGCACACCTTCCTGAGAGAGGATTTTCATTCCAGTATTACACACTGACTGCAGCTGGTAAGTCTGGGGCCAGAAGACAGATCTGTACTCTAAAGCAGCAAGCTTCAGAATCACAAATCATTTCTACATGCCTATTAGCAATTCTATTTTTCAACATGATTAAAGTGTCAGTATGAACACGGATGAGGGTCACCTAATCACCCAAACTTCCAGATGTGAGCTCCTGCTCAAAAATATCAAGTACTGACTTAAAAGGACTAAAAATGACTCCCTGAAAAATATTTGTACATGCATCTGTCACATGGATTTTCACATGGGGACAGCAAGGTTTCCTGCTTGTCTAAAACAAATATTAGATAAAAATAAATCTTGAGAGTGCATCTCTGAAGACTGGCAATTTTAACTGAGTAGATGATTATTTTAGCAAGTGTTTTGCATGTCTCATGGTTTTCTTTCACATAATATTTATGTGAAAAGTCATTCTACCAAAAAAAAACCCCAAAAAACATGAAAGGAGAAGAAGTAAAATACTCATTTGGTTCTTAGAGATCTATAATTCAGGTTTATATTTCTCATCTTTCTATCTTCATGTTAAAACTTTGCAGCAGTGAAGTATCTGTGCAGATAACTCCAAGTTGTTGCTGTTGTTTTTTTTTAGTTTAAATCATCTTAAAGGTAATGGAACCAATCCCATGGAACCTAATCCTTATTTCTTAAAAGATGTGAGATTTTATCACTGGGGAAGTAAATGTTCCTTAGAGCAAAAATACCCAGATTTAATATGTTAGAAACTCATCTACCCTCTATTGGCATTTTCCCATTTCCACTTCTGTTTGTGAAATGCAGCATTTGAGAAATCATGTGGAGTTTAGAAACACATACATTTAATTTGCTTTATCCCCTACTTCTTTTACTATGTTTTTGGAATTATACACGGATAGAAATAAAGCTCTAGGACACTGGGCAAGACTTTTCTATCACAACTCAAGATAATGAGCTGTCACGTTTGTGGTGTTAAACAGCAGCCAACCAGTTGATATAATCACTGAAGATAAGCTGAAAAACAGAACTTAAGCTGTGAACATCTGTAAACACTTGGGAGATTTAACTTTTAAGAGACCAAAAGAAATTTAACAGTTGGAGATGCAAAATAAGGCAGTTTCTAGACTTGCTAAAGAGTTTCTGATGCAAACTCTAGGGTGCTTATCAATTGAATAATAAGTAGTAAAACACACGTGTGAGACAAGGTACTGCCCAGCTGAGATGGTTCTGCAGCACTCTGAAGTCCTGCTCTGAAAAACAGCATTCAGCCACAACCAAGAGATGGATTGTTAAGTAGAAAAGGTAGAGAACAGGGCTATTGACCAGTGGAATAGCACAAGAAGAGCTGAGAAGCTTTGCCTGCCTTCTGCAATGTCCAGCCAGAACTGGTGGAACAGGATGGGAGGAACAACCTGAGAAGAATGTGGTATATTTACAATAGCTGCAGGAGGGATGCAAATGGGATATTATTCTGCTTTACAAATGCTTCGTGTGGACTGACAGAGATGGAAAAGACTGAAGTGGAAGCACTGCACTCACATGGGAACAAGGCTCACCATGAAACATGTCACAAAGACTAACATATAAGGGGCTACCAAAGAAATGCAAACAGGCAATAAGTAGTATTTATTACAGGTATCATTCAGTGCCTTGTCTGATCTATGGACCACTAAGAACAGGTCACTTGGGAGGGGTTGTGTCTTGTGAGAGGTTTTCAGCACAGGATCAAGTGCTACTACAAATCCAAAAGACATCTCACCAAGGAAATGGCTAAACCTTTAGTAAAACCCAGTATCAACAATGACAACAGTCACTGGAGTGCAGAGAGGCAGCCTAGTAACCAATCTCCTTGCTGGCTGGCATCAAATGTCCAGCTTCTTCAACATGCTCCTGTAACCAAGATGGAAATTGCTTCTACACTCCAAAAAGTGAAGAGCCTGCAACAGCACAACCAGATCAAACTGTTCTTTGAACCTCAAGCAAAGCAAGGTCTGCACCCAGCACTCCTCAACACTGCAAGCCTGAGCTCAGGACACAAGGCTGATCACACAACAGACCTATGACATCTTTCAACTAATCACATTTGTATTCTGAAAGGGAAACGTTCCCATTCCTGTAGTAGCAGCAGCTCCAGGAAAAAAAAAAAAGCCAAGGCAGCAAGACCCCCCCTGACCCCATTACAACCAGATTCCACCTGCTTGGGAGCAATTCCAGCTTCTCCACCAAAGCCATGGTCTTACCATGTGACACGTGCTGTACAGTAAGGTGGGCTGACATGAATTAGGTCGGGCTGTTAGCAGTGGTGACCTTTCACTGATGAGCACTTTTTAAGCAAGGGAAAAGATTTTTCTGGAAGCTGAGACACTGCAAAGCCCAGTCAGACTTGACTGACTCCACACGATGCTTCAGGCCACATCACTGTAATAAAGCAACAGAGCCGTGTAAATAATAGCTCTGGTTTTCCATAACAAGGTATAATTGGAGTAGGTGACTAGGAAAATGTTTAGATAAATGGTGGGATCATAACCTTTTATGTAAAATGGACAAATAAGTTATGGGAATATCTGGGAAGCCCTGAGGCTGTGTAGCTTTACTTCAAGCCACAGGCATGGTTAGAGCAGACAGTAAATCACTAAATCTCATCTCAGACTTTACAATCTTGTTGTTTTGGTTTTTGCCAGTTTTTGCTGACAGATGGAAAAATACTGGCTGAATGTGACCGAGATTTAATTTACCTCCAATTTCCTTCCTATTTCTACAGCACATTCCTAAAAAAAAAAAAATCCCCACAGCATTTTATTCCCAGTGCTTAGAAGAATTATTCCTAAATAGTCACACTCCAGCAGTACACACTCTAAAAATGCCTGATACTCCTGCTATTCATGAGAACTGCATTATATCTATTTTCTCAAGAATATTTCTAAATTATCACCTTGAAATGTGTGCAGAGATTTAGAGGAGTATGCACATCCCAAACCTCTGTGTGGGGAGACAGAAGGACCTGTGATCCTGAATCCACATCATGCCTAAACCGAGTGGGACAGTGAACTGGCAAAAGTAACTGAAGATGGGGAAGCTTCTCTTTCTTTACCTCTCTATAAACTGAATTTAATCACCAAGAATGATTTAAATGCATGAAGAAAAGACATGTGAGGCATCAACTTCAGTGAAAGCTGTGCCTGCTTGTTCTCAGGAATTTGGTATCAAGCTTTCCAGCACTATCCCAGCTCCAGAGTTTTATGATGTAAGAAATGAAGCATCTCGTATTCCCTTTCTTCACTATTTGTTTTCCTTTCTGAATCTTGATAAAAATATCAAGTCTGGAGATGACTGACAAGCAGTAATTACTGAACACACAGCACTTTGTTATTACTGGCACCCAGCTAGGCAAAGCTGTATCCATTCTAACAGGGGGCAAATGCACCTCCTATCAAATATTACATCCATTTGAATTCTCTGATCACCTGTGGGAGGTCCAACTTTTCCACCTACTAAACTATCATGAAAGTTGACATTGTTCTCCATGGTTTTTGAGAGCACAAACTTATGAGGTATAGTGCAGCAAAGGACTGTTGTACCTCCAGTGTAAGGGTGTCTTTGGGAGATGGAAACCTCCCAGAGGTCTCCAGGTCATATGGAATCAAGCAAAGACTCACCCTGCCTATACAGCTGGGGAAACCAGCAGTGTTGGGGCCCTACATTCTCCCATCTGCCCACCATTTCTGGACTGTGGTTCAGAAAAGGGACATTTTTCTCTGTGAGCACTAGAGAAAGGAATTGATAATGTCTTCTATACACAAAGATATGGGGCTTTGGGGGGTACAGTGCTTTTTCTCATAACATTGAAAATACATCCTCAATACTTGGAGTTGTACTTTCTTTACTTGCTGTTTTAAAGGAACAGTTATGTTACTTTTTTTTTTTTTTTAAACACTTTTGTTGTTTCTGGGGTACATTTTTCTAAAGCTGACAGTTCTTATTTAAGAAATTTGTCTTCCTAGGATTAATCAGATAAGGATATTTATCCTTGTACAAAATGAGGAACACTGTACTAAATATCTGATAGCAGCCAAATGATCTTTCCTCTGTGGGTCCATTTCCCATTTCTGTGGCACAGCACTAGCAATACTCACGTCAGGTCCAGCATATTGATATAAAATATACTGATATTGATCTAAAATGACCCTCAAAATTCCCTACCAGCTGTGCTCTCACATTACAAAAACACCTCACCATGCCTTAGGGTCACTACTTAGCAGCTGCTCCTTGCAGTAAGAACCACATTTCCACACCCACATCCTGGCACATCTTTCTTAAAAGTGGGAAAAGAACAGAGATGAAGGGAAGTTATGATTGTGTTTTATAAAATCATGAGTGGAAAAAGATTCATGGGGAACAAGAGCCTTCTGTTTCTTGCAGTGCAATCCATGAAATCAACATTGCAGGTCCAGAGCGAGCAAAGGAGATGATTCTTTGAAGAACAGAGAGTTCAACTGAAGAATTGCTTATGGCTGCCAAAATTCTAAGTGCAAAAAGGCAGGATAAATTCTGCTTTGGTGGTGGGCAGCAGTTCTACAACAGGCTATTCCATACAAGCACAGGAACCCCCAAATTGCTGGAGGCCAGGAGTGCACTCTGGGAGAGTACCCTTGGATGCTTGCCTGCTTCTTGGACTCCTCTGCTGGAGTATCCTGGCCCAACATGGCCAATTAGCCATTGTTATATCACTTACATGTATTTTCATCACATCAAAGTTAGTTTAATGTGTCTGCAATAGAATTCAGCCCTTCCTACCATCATATACCTCCTGTTCTCAGCACAAATATAGAAGGGGAAAGCACACAGACTAAAAAATTCAATGAGCTGCCACTGCATCTCAGTTTGTTGGGCACATCACGAGGAGAGCTTCATCTGATCATTTTATACAATGGAAAAATAGAAGGGTTTTTCCAGTGACCAAAATTATCATTCATAAGGGAACAGAATTGCATTTAAACTTGCATGTATTTAGATTACAGCCAAACCACTCAGACATGTTGGTTGAATGGGAGACACTCATTAATAAGGAAATAATAAGCAAAATATACAGTAACATTTAGATATTCATTTAGATATTCAGAGAGGGATGCACCTGGGTACAGGGAATATCTAAGCATATTACTGGGAGATTTGTGTTCACTGCAGAATATGCACCCAGGTCTTTCCAAGCTGATGAGCTCTTAGGCACTCCCATCAACTCAGATGAAATCCTTCTGAAGCTTGCATGCCTGCTTTCCAAACCAAACAAAATCATCTGAGAGCGGCCTCATTTTCACACAAATGTGCCTCAGCCCAGAGTCAGTGGTACCTGGAAAAGCATGCACATACCCTCCCACTGGTGGTCCAGTGAATCATCTCCTCCTCCTCCCGAGGAAGCACGAGAGATACCATGAGGTTTTTTTTGGTTCTCACCTTACAAAAGCATCGTCCTCATGCTGAGCTACAAAAGAACATGATTAAATGATATGTCACTGGAAGAAAGGCTATGGCCATTTTCTACCACAGGCATATTTTCTAAAACCACACTTTTTTGATCATTTCAGAGTGCACTGGGTTTTTTCCTGGTGAGTGAAGATGTGTTTACCGAATTTAGAACATAGTTTCTCTCAGTCTGAGCTGCAGATTCCCAAGCTGCATACTTGTGGTTGGATAACTCCTCCATGGGACGTTTGGAGTTTCCTGAGTATGGAGGGGAAAAAAGAATTAATCTGACTCCAGTGTTTAACTCATTTGCAGGACTCAGATTTCCTGCTCTGCAAACATAAAGGGCTCGCAAAGAGCATGTAAGAGCTTCCAAGATGTATAGCTCTGTGAGTGCTAAAGATAGGGAGCCCCATTCTTCTCTCCAGCTTAAATTGCCAAAGCTCTGTGGATTTCAGCTGTATTATTACCAATTCAGATGTGTTCCAAGTCAGAGGAAAGTCAAGAACAATGTGTATTTATGTAAAAAGGCCAATTCTTGTTTGGCTGAAGTTCATAACCCGAAAAGAACCCAGTAATTCCACTATTCTCCAGTCTCAAAGTTGGCTAACATCTTTCACTTATCAGCATCTGTTCTGTGGTGCAGGGCATTAGTAGCATGGAGGTGGATATATTTACTGATTATTTACATTGCAATTTTCAAAGGCAGAGGAATGTTTTAATCTTAGATGAAGTTACAGTATGAAAAAAAAAAATGAAGTCAATTGAGAAACTAAAGCAGCACTTGAAAAGGGAAGTAAAATACCACGGTGAGGTCTATTTGAGGTGATAGCTAGAGAATAAACACCACTGCATGTGCACTAAGATTTCCTAAGCTAACTTAGTGGTTAAGAAAGGTGCTGAGCTAAGAGTTTTGGGAACAAAGGAACATTGCACATACCTAATTCCTCTCCATTAACCAACAGTAAAGTGCAATTCGCTTCTAGAGCAGTAGAATTATGGCAAGTAAATTAAGCACTTCAGAAAACCTCCAAAGGAATGGTTTTTACAGATGAATTTTGCAGGTGTGGTAAAAGCACTGCTGAGGAACACCTCCCTCTCCTGCTACCCACGTGCTTCCAGAACAGTGCATGCAATGTGAATGGCCACTTGGATTGCAATATTCCCTGGATTACTGGATATTCTCCTTTAAAGAATGGCTCCAGCTAATGCATTCTATGTTGGCTTGGGAATGGAATGTGCATTTAAAAGCATGAACAGGACCAAGAGCTCATTGTCTAACATAGAATTCTCAGAAGCATGAAATTTTCCAGGTTATGTGAGACTCTGAAGTGCTTCCATGAATGTCATGTATCTTCACTATCCCCTCAAGCCAGCCTAGTTTTCACAGAGCTGCTCACTGCTTTAGTCTTGACAGTCTAGGACACTCCTAAGACACTCATCTGCTACTGCAGATCTTCTGACATGGGAAGCCAGTCCTTTGCTGGAGCACAGCTGTGATTTTCATCTTCAATCCAGACAGTATTTCATCTGGAAAAAACCTTCCAGGCTTGGAAAGGCACATCTCCCTAAGAAAACCCTATGCAAACAAATAAATTAGCATCTCTTCAATACTTTAAGGACTGGAAAAACACCCTACAAGTACAAAACATGCACTTAAGGACCAGCTCCACCTGGGAAACTCCAGTTCTCTATTACAAGAGTGAAAGGTAGTTTATGCAAAACAACACCACGGGTCAGCAGGTGAGAGGGGATGAGGAGGCAAGACTTTGATAGATGGCACTATATGAAACTTGGGGCTTTATGGTTATTGCTTCTGCAGGACTCCTTAGCTATGGCTGACTTGGTAAAGACATCAAAGGACACACTGGCACCTGCCCTGTTGAAATCTAAACTGAAGCACCTTTCATTCCCACCCAGTTCTCATTTATCTTTGTCAGTTATCCCAGGATAGTTCCAGATTCTGGTCAGGCTGCTTCCATTCAGGAATGACATGGAAGGTGGAGAGCATCAGCACAGCTCTCAGCTTCTCTACTCTGCTGACTGTGCCAGGGCTTCCAGTCACCAGCCCCTGCTCCAGCAGCAAGCAAAGAAAAACTTCTATAGACCAAACACAAATATTTGAATTCACAGAAGAGTTTGCTGAGGGAATGGGCTCAGATAATTAAAGAATGGGGTTAAAATGAATGAACATTTCAATATTTAACCCTAAAAATACTAGCAAACTTCATCGGTATCAAAGGAAAGTTGACTTATTCAACAAATATCTAAAAAGACAACCACCAGTATCCTAAAGTTAGGGTATTTAAATCTTGAAGGCATTTCAATCACTAATTAAGAATCATCTTGTGGGGTTCAGCCTATCAGATGTAGTGGATGCATTTAATACTTTGCATTAATAAAATACTTTGTCTTTTTAACTGAAAAATACACACAAAAGTTTCCATTAAAAATCTAGGCTGAGGAAGAGGAGCTTTCACTGGAGAGTATGTCAGTGTTCTGCAGTTTCCATTTCATGGAACACCCCTTTACTGTACTGCTATACAACAGAGAAAAAAAAAAGTAATTTTAAGAGAAGATACAAGCTGAAGCTGAAGCTGAGCAGGCAGAATGGACATATTTGGCCAGTTGACTCACACCACAGCAATTCCTGCATCCTACACAAAAGCCTAGCAAATAGGCTGCTAGGTATTAAAGCAGTTATTCCACACTCTGCAAGAACCTCCCTGAGCCTGAACTTGCACTGCAGCAATCTTACAGCAGACTGGGAATCCAGGACTGGAGGTATCACTGACTGCAGACCACCAGCTTCAGGCTGACACAAGTTCAGACATTCAAACTTATTTTGACAACAGCCTTCTATTGGTTTTTCTGGTGATTTAGACTCCTCAGCATCACTCAAAGCTTACGTATAAAGCAGATTAAGAAGTGTCCTCATGAATATGCAATTCTGGCTGAAGGACTACTGCAAATCCCCAGAATAGATGTGGCTATAGATTTTATTAGAACACTGATACATTTTTCATGTGTTCTAGCTTCCTTGCCTACTTCTCTGAGCCAGCTTGCATATTACTAAGATTCTCCTTAATTTTCCATGTTCTGGCCATAATATTTTTCTAGAAAATGCAGGAAAGGAGCGGATGGAAAAATCCAAGTTGATCTATAAATGATGCAATAAACATTGTCTTTTTTTTTTTTTTTCCCTGTGTGGTTTTGTGTAGTCCCTAGCACCAAGAGACAAACAAATCAATAATTCCTGTGAGATAATCCAGTGTGGCATCAGTTGTGCTGGTTTTAGTAGGAAAACAAAAACCAAACAAACAGAAAAACCACCTGGACAAGCAGGTACTACAAACATACAAACAAATCTGCACAGCTGAGTTATTGCCAAAGGCAAATAGGAAGCACATAGTAAAATAATTCAGGTCAGGTGAGAAACCATCACTCAGCAGCTCCATAGCATTACTTCTTAATAAGTCAAAAATGTTAATGAGCACTTCTGAACGCCATGGACAACTTGGATGAACTTCCTTTGGTGTAGGAAAAACAGAGTCCAAACTTCTGCTTCAAGTAGCTGTGTGAGGGAAATGCTAAAGGGACAAGGTGACAACGTGTGTGTGTACAAGAGCCTCAGGCAGATCTCACGTGGGTGGGAGCCTGTGAGGGTCCTTGTCCCATCCACGGGCACAAGAATCCACACCTCCCAGCTGCCACCACTGCCTCACCAGACAGAACCCTGATGCTCCTCTCTGTGGGATCCTCTCCTGACTACTTCACAGCAGGCTGAGCAGCATCCGGGAGAACAAAAAGAGATTCAAACACATTTAATTATGTTTTTCCCTGTTCAGGGTTACAGGGTGTATTAGCCTTGACAGTACAAGTTTCCCAACAGTGATGGGACTTGGAGAATCGATCCAGCAGAGTTTAACCTTCTTCCAGAGGCAGCAGTCTGAAAGAAAACCAGCCAAGAAGGTGTCCAAATGCTATAAAAATGAGGGAGGTGGCTGTGTTTAAGCATTGATGAAATGATTCTATTTTACTCAAGTATCCACAAGATACTTCTGCTAGCCAGCATGGGTGGGGGTTCACTTCTGCCTTTTGTTTTTCAAAGAATATTCCTGGATTTTTAGGAGAAAAATTATATTGTGTTAAAATGGAGAAAGAACTTCTATTTCTGAGCAAAAATTTCTCTCCAGGAAAACATGAGAGGCTGCAGCAACACTTCAGCACTCACTGCTGCTGGAGAAGGGCAGTGCACAGCACGGGCTGGCCAAGGCCTCTCTCACCTGGACTCTAAAGCATCTCTGCCTGGATTTTTGACATTTGCTGAACACAGCTTCCAGTTTCTCCTGGGGCAGTTTCACTGCTTTGCAAGAGAAAATAAAAGATACGGGACAATGATTGTATTTCAAAGGTACAGCATGAAAAAGTTTAGGTCATTTCTTCACACTTGGTCTTTTGCTTATTTTATTGGTGGCCACCATTCACCTGTAATTACAGCAGCTCTTGATACAAAGCTGCTCTGGATCAACTTCCAGAAGTTGGAGGCTAAATTCTTCTTCTGCCTACTTCTCCAGATCTCTTGGGAGCTCTCACTGTGAATTCAGACACTGGCAGGTTGTCTTGCAGTTCTGTGCTGCAATTTGGCTTCCAACACGTGCAAGTGCTAACATGTTCCTCCAGAGGGATTTGCTTTCTCAGGCTCCTGCCTCCTCAGCACTGGGAGGAACTTTGGGTAGGGTCATCTCAGTTTCTTTTGAATCCCCATTTTTCCAAATGTTTTGTTGTTGCTTTCAGACATAAGAAAAGCCAGTTGTATATTTTATCTCGAGCTACCAAATGCACTAAAAAAAACCTGTCTGGGATTTCAGGCATAATGAAAATAAAAAAAATACAGGCAGGTTTATGCAAACAAATGTGGACAAACCAGCTGCCTCAAAATCACGCAGGGCAAAAATTACTCCCACCACAGATCCCCCAGAAAACAAACCTCAGTGGTTGGTACAGCCCTTCCCACCCTGAAGGCATTAGACTTTGCTTTCAGCCCCCAAAATATTGGATAATCTACACGGCAGTATTTCAAGTCACCTTCTGTTTTGTATTTCCAGGCATACAAGTGCTGAAATGGTTCATGGTTCTGAATCATGAGTACACAAAACACAGATTTATATTTCAATCCTCTCTTTAAACCTCTGTTTTAAATCTGCATTACAGAATTATGATGTTAGAAGTTTTCTCCTTCCCAGAAAAGGCTATTTGATGTCAACCAGTATATGTCCTGTCATTGGCTTCTTTTGTACAGCTTGACTAATGTGTCAAATTGCCTGTATTTTAACAAGGAGATGCAGTATATCAGAGAAATAAAACAGCACAGTCTTTTGTAGGTGCTCACATTCTTCTGCTTGCCATCTTTTACCCATTTGAAGCAAATATTTATCACCACACATGTCAATAAAAAAATAAGAGCCAGTAAAAGAGCAGAGTTTGCATGGTGGGGCACCAATAAACAGAAAGACATTGATGACATTCAGTTACTTGAAGGCACAGTGAGTATAATTCAGTAGAAGGCAAAATAACTCATTTATCACCAAGGAATCCCCCCCCCCCATTAAAATAATAAAAATTAAAATAATATGCTTTTGGAATGGTATTGTTGAAAAACAATGTTTTAAATCACCAACACTGCTTTAGGAAATAGGAATCTTCAGCTGTTGTGATTCTCAGTTGATCTGCCTCTGTTTTTGTAATTACCTGCTTGTTTTTACTGTCTGAGATTCCAGGTCAGCATCATTTCTGCAGAGACTAACTCAGGCAACATGAAGGGCTTTCAGTGATTCTAGGACAAGGCATTTTCAAGAACAACATCTCCTTTTGCTGGCTGAGCCCAAAGACAAGATTATGGCTTCAGAAAGGCAACAGCCAGAGCACACAAAGATAATTTCCCATCACCCCCATCTCCTCACCAGCCACTGCTCTTGGAGACAAAGGACAATTCCAGGACCAGAATCTCTCAGCTGACTGCTCTTGCTAGAAGCTGCACAGTGTGGCTCCTGCAGCCTCCCTGAACAAGTCACCTCCAGACAACCTCCAGCAGCTGCTCTATCAGCAACCTGCTCTGCTTCCATTTATGCCCTCAAATCAGAAAGAGAAGCCAAACCGAGGCAAATCAAACAAACTTACTTCATGTTCAGTCTGTGACTCCTTCAGAGAAGCCCACCAGGCATGTCAGAAAAAGCCAAAGCAGAGGAACCAAATGAAGACAACACTAAGGCAAAGGCAACTCTTTCACACTGCAGTCAGCACAAAGATATTTCCAATTGCTCTGTCCCTCCAGCAATCTGCATCTTACAATCCTCTCCAGAGAGAGGGACAACAAAACGAGCCCAGAGCACAACCACATGAGACACAGTTCTCAAACCCCACTGGAATGAGCAATCCAATAAGTAAAACAACATCAAAACCAGGTCTTGGAAATGTATCCCAACAGCTCAGATAATTCTGGAAGAATGTGGTTGCTCTTACCTTTGCCATCTGTGCCTGCACGCCATTTGCTTTCAGAGATGCTACTGCTTTCTGTGCTGCTGCTGGACTGTCAAAATCTACAAACCCATAACCTGAAAAACACAAACAGATGAGTAGACATTTTCATTATTATCCATGTGTATAAACTGAGACTTCATTTCTATCACATTGCCTATCATCTTCCAGTAGTGCTGACACTGCCACCAGGCTTCTATTTCTCACAACTCTTCTACTGGGGTGTGAGAAATAGAAACTCCACCTTAAACCTAGTGGGGTTGAAGCAAATTCAATGACTTGAAGCTTCAAAGAGGAAGGTAAGGAGCAGAGGGAGAGAGGAGGCAGCTCTCTGCCTGTCCTAACAGAGAAAGGTCTTTGGCAGCAGGAGGGCACTCTGCAGCCCTGCCCCTTCTCTTGGTTGAGAGGAGGCAGCAGTATTGGTACAACACAGCCTGTAATAGCTGGTTTAGGGTGGAAAACACCCTGTCCCCTGAGCCCATGTGGGAATGAAGCTCCAGAAGAGGAGGGCAGAGGGTGTCTGTGGCAGGCCAGGCCATGGGAGTGCAGTCTTCTAGATGGTGGGAGCAATGAATGGAGAGATCACGACCTGCCACAGAATCACAGCATGTCAGGGGTTGGAAGGGACCTAGAGGATCATCTAGTGCAACCCCCCTGCCTGAGCAGGGGCACCTAGACCAAGTGACTGCCAGCAGCTTTAGAAGCTGCTGTGACAGTCCCAGCCTGGTTAAACCACATCCCTTTCACCTCACCACCCTCTGGAATAAGGGCCAGATCCTCACCACAAACTACTTCAGGGTATCATCTGAACAGCAGCTTAGAGAGGGTAGATCTGAGGGATTGCAAGGGATAATCAGCTGCTTTTAAGTGGCTTTCTGAATCCTAGTTACTTGCATTAGTTTGGTTTATTAATCAGCCAGGTACTTCCTATCTTCTCCCCTCTCCACTTTTAATTCCTTTAACTGGTATGTTCAAGCAAGTCTAGTGCTGCTAGGCCCCTACAGGATACCAACAACTCTGTATTTTTATTTCCCTAGAAGTACAAAGGAGGGCAGAGAGGAGAAGGAATGGGCTTTTCACAGCTTCTAAGCACTGAGTTATCTCTGATCTTCAACAGCAGCATTGCAATGTCTCCCTCACTGCAGCTTTCAACAGAGTCTGGAAGATTTAAAATAAGATTTAAAATCATTCCAAGCACCTATTTAGGCAGCTGCATGTACTTGACACCCCACCCAGGAACACCCAGCCTGATTAAGCAATTACAGTGCAGGTAGGCACGAGCTGCTCGGACTGGGGACACTTCTCTGGCATCTCCCTGGGAAGCCATAAAGATGAAACTGAACTGCCTGAAAGCTCTGACAATATTAGCACAAGCATATTTACAGCATAACAGCTCCTTTGCAGACATCTCCATTTACTAGGTCAATAGACATCATACAGGAGGCAGCCACAGATACGTTTTCCTGCCATAAACATCTTTATTTCCTTTGCCAGCATTTCTCCCAGCTCCTGGGAGGGTCTGTTCCCTTCCTCTCTGCAACAGATGTAGGTGTAAGAGTGTGTGCTTGTGATCACCTTCACCCCAAATGATAACCATGCCTATTATTAATTATTATTTTGGTGTGTGAGCACCACTCAGTGCAGAGGGTCATCACGATGAAAGGATTGGGTGCACATGGGCTTTTTTGTTTTCTTGGCTTATATCTCATTTTCAAAGAAGTAAGAAAAAAGGAACTGCTGACTTATAAAGAGGATGAAAAGCACTTTTTTGATAACAAAGTCGAGATCTAAATCTTTCTGTTCTTTTCTTCCTTTGGTTTTCTGGGTTTCTTTGGTTTGGGGTGAATCTTTTGGCAGTGGATTACTGCAAATTAAGAGAAAGCCTAGAAGAACTGGAACAGCAGATCTAATAAATACCACCATCAAAAAGTGCACTGGAGTTTGTTCAAATGGGGAGGTGGGGGTGTTCTCCTAGCTCAGATTCCCCCATCTGATTTCCCTTTTTATCACTACTGGATATGCCATTTTTAAATCAGATTCTTCTTCATGGCATTTTGCTTTGCAGTGTTACCCAAGCTCTCTCTTCACTGCAGGGTGGCAGTGAAGCTGATGTTTCTCTGAACCTAAAAAACATGCTGGAAGAGAGCAAGAGTCCTCCCTCAACTTCTCCCATGCCCTTGCCCTTTGGGAGAGCTGCATCTGGCGTGAAAGAGGAGATACAACTTGATGTAGCTTCCATCTTGCTAGGTGAGAGATCCTGACAAGAAGCCAGAGTTGCCAAGTAGAAAACCTCAAATGCCTTGGGAAGTCATAGCTTGGGTCAAATACAGAGCAAATTATTTTGTAGGATAGCAAGCTGCTCTTCTCAGGAGACCAAATTTCATTTCTCAATACAATCATGCCCAAAAACAAGGAGGTGAAAGTGCAAGAGAAGTTTTAATATTGACATTAAAAATAGATAATAGATCAGTGTACAGGGCAGGATTCATGTATGCAGTAATAGAAGGGAAATTATTTTTAAGATGACTTCCTAGAGTGCATAGAAGGTATTTACATCTAAGTCAGTACTGCTTGTAAATACAAACCAGAAGGTGAAAAATAACTCTGTTGCTGTACCACAGACATCAGGTATATCTAACATAGTGAATTACAGAAGATTAACATCAGCCTATAATATCTAAGCCCATTAATATCTTGAAGTCAATGAGCACAAGGGGCTAAAGGACCCTATCAGGGACTCACTGAGTGTCTCGAGACAAAACCCCTTTGCATCTGTAGCTGCCCCATGCTGCATTCTAGCACTGCTGCTCCCAGCCTCCTGCAAACTTTTCCCTTCCCTCAAGTTCATTTCCATTCCAAGTATCTTTTTCTGGCCCTCCCCCGACACGTCTCTCCACCACACACAGAACATCAGGACAGAATCACTCCATGGCTGAAAACACGTCCAAAGAACATCAATCTGCTGCGAGGGAAGCCAAGTTCCCAGGCTGTTGGAGTATCCTCACAAGAACCCTCCAGTGCTGTGCAACAGAAAACCAGGCTGCTGCCTTTTTGCTACACTTCACGTTCTTCCATGGAGATAGCCAGAGCCTGTGACCTCCACTAGCATATTCCATTTGTTTAGAGTATTTCTTTGAGGCTGAGCACTAACAAAGTAGGTTTGGCTTTTTCGTTTGAGTTTTGGGGGGCTTGGGGTTTCTGGGGGGTTGGTTTTTGCTTGGTTGGGTTTTTGTTTTATATACTTTTCAGGCGAGATCAAGTCCCCACAGAAGCTGAAGCAACACTCCCTCCAGCTCTCCCCATGGCACAACTAAATCCCCAAGCTCCCTGTGCTGGGAATCCTGCCCTCCTGCCAAGACTGGAGCAGGCACAGGCTGTGCTCCCTGCTGGCCCTGCCACCAGAGCCAGGCTGCTTTGGCAGCATCTGGCAGGTGAACAGGGGTGGGTTTGGCAGCTCAGGCACCCACCAGCCCCTGGCTCCTCCTGGGAAAAGGCAGCAAGCTGGCTGGAAGCCCCTCCCAGGAGGAATGTCTACATTTCTATTTCCCATTCCAAAAACAAGTGCAAGCCCCACCCTCTGCTAGCCTCAAATTCCACAGCTTTTTATTGTCTTCTTTTCTGGGTGGGTGTGCACATTTTGGTCAATGGATTATACTTTTTTACCCCCAGAACATGATGAAACACTCGGATTCTAATCGTGGACCTTTGGACTCTGCTCACGAGAATCCCTGGCCACTGTAGGAAACCAAAACCCCAACTATTTCCTCCTGTTTCATGAAGCATCCTGCCCTTTTTCCTTAAGGGCTCCAAACATCCCCAGGGAAAGCTGCACTATCCCCCTGCTGCTTTGAGACAGAAACTGAACTCATTGCTAACGTGAGCCCCTCAGCTCGAGTGCATTCACACCAAGGGTGACTCCAGCACTCTAAATCTACAAGCAGCATCCCAAGGTTGATATGATAACTAGTTTTGTGCATTCAAACACAAACACAAAACCCCAGGACAAGATTTCCTAGATTAATTGTTAAACCTTTCCTCTAAGAAATGAAATGTCTGCAATTTTGTTTTGGTCCGAAGCCATTAGAGCGAAATAATTAATTTTTAGGAATAAAACCAGTGGGTTTATACCTGTGGGGGAGAGAAAACTAAGTATCAGCAAGCAAGTTTATAGGTAGCTGCAGTAAGTGCTACCCAGATACACTGGCAGACACTAAACATCTCCTCCAACCCAAGTGGCTGGGGGCCTCCCGCTCTCAGTTTCTCAGCTCCATAATTAAGCTTGGCAGCAGGTTCAAATGAATTAAAACTGAATGTCACTATTTCCTCAACAAATCCCTCATCCTTGTTTTTTTCTTACTTGTCAGGAGAAGACCAGCAGAACAGCAATTAGTGGTAAGCAGTGCAGTGAAAAAGAACCAAGTATACACTAATTAGGTCACTCGCCAAACACATTCATTTCATTGGCAGATTTAATCAATGTTTTCCTGAAATGTCTTAAATCTCCTATGCTAATTTAAAGTTTTGTTATTGTTGTTACTTTAAACACAGATGGGATGCCTGGAGATTTTCAATTGCTTTCTGCACATCCATTTCAAAATAATAACCCCTCATATAGTATATCATCAAAATTTAGGCACGGCTTTTAGGAAACGGCCTCTAATTTTATGCCAACATTTTTGTGCCTGCAAATACCTATGGGTGCAATTTGGTGGATTTAAGTAATTGCAGGTGTGTGGAGCTCTCAGACATCAAACGCTGAATTGCTCTGACTGATCAGGTACTTAAGAGGAATGCCAAAACTTGAGGGACTACCCACTGGTGGTTCCCACACTCAGGGAAAGGGGCTGGAGCGGTGGCACGGAAGGCGAGATCCTGCTGGGGCCTCTGGGCTTCTCACTCCTCCTCCAGGGAGCTTCCCTGGCACAGCGACAGGAGCCAGGGTCTGGTTGTTTGGAGAGCTCAGGCAGCTCCCCTGCACTGCATTAGTTCCTGGACTAGGAAGGGAGGTTTTGGGGTACGCTGGAGGTTTGGTCGCTCACGGCGAGCGCGCTGCGGGGCTTTGCGTGGAGCTCTCCCGTGGCAGGAGGCACTGCTGACAGCAGTGGGAAAGGAGCTGTCTCAGCTGCTGAACCAATCCACACCCACAGTGCCCCTCTGTGCCCTGACTCACACCACCAGGCTCTCACTGCAGCTCCCTCCTCCTGAGTTGCCCCTAACCAGCGGCCCACAGCCACCAACGGCTGTGAAACAGCAACAGCTCCGCACCCATCCCAGCTCTCCTCTCTTGGTGCAGGTGGAAAGCAAAGCAAAGCAAACCCAGGAGCAGCAGTGTGCTCTCCCAAGGAGGAGGAGGAGAAGAATGCCTCAGCACGCTGCTGAGCTGGAGCTCTGCAAAGGGGAGCTAAGCAAGGAGAGGCCATGATGAATGGAGGAGGATAAACTGGGGCTGGTGAGCTCTGGGCTTCACCCTGCCATAAAGCCAACCATCAAGCCCGACCTCTGACCAGGTACTGCTTTAAATCACTGGAATTCAAGACAACTAGGATTGTGCCTTTTCCAGCTGACACACACAGCCAGGAGACAGGACACTGCCATGGTCTGCATCTTAATTCAACTGATGTGCCTGGCTAACTAATCTTGGTGGGTTTTTAAGCAAACACCTCAATACTGCTTAGGAGCTCACTCATGCTGAGGGGCTCTTCTGGTTGCACTGATGTCAACAACCTCACTTCCCCAAGCTGTAATCTTTGTTTCTGTAAGCTGAGCTCCTTGCACTGGCAGGGGAAGGCATTTGGGCTGTCAGACAAATGCTGACTGACAGCTGTCCCACGCAACCTTCCCTCCTGCAGATCTCTCTGTACTAGCAGCTGACACGGGGTTTGAGGGAAGCTACAGCAAAAGGAGGAGCTCAGCTCTGCCATTTTCCCCACCTTGAAGAGTTTGACTTTGGCACAACAACTTTCTTTTCTGGCAACAAAAAAAAGTGTAAATTTTGCGTAAAATTACACAATAGAGCAGAATGTTCTTTTGAAAGCTAAACCCAAATTAGCTTCTCTTCATTACATCAAGTCACACCTCAATCTGTTTTTCTAGGTCTGATGTACCTGTCCACTCAGACCTCTGCTTCCCACCTGGCTGGCTTTTAACATAAGGACATTCCCCATCTTTGGTTCTGGCCACCTAAAGTTCAATGTATCAGATCTGAAATCCAAAGATCACAAGACTGAGCTTATCACACATGTTGGTTGGGTTCCAAGTGGTGTAGGGGCTATCTGGCCAAAAAGAAGGAGAGAACCATTTAAAGAAAGTGCTTCTTGGTTGGTTTTTTTTTCCATGAATGCTTTGTCGATAATTAAAGATTGGAAATTGATAATCACTCCCCAAAGGGACTGTGTTGATGGCTGGAATACCATTTTAGGGAGGAGACAGCAGTCAAAATTACTTGTTGAATTGAAAAAACATGAAATAAAATAACTTTCTGATGTCACCTCCATACGTAACCGTATTCATATATATCCATATACTTGAAGACATCAGCACAAAGTTTTTATATAAACAGTAATATATATACCCAATTAAGCAAATAATTAATATATATACACCCAGTTAAGCAAATAATCAGACATTTCTCCTTCATGCCTAGATGAAACCACTTGGATTTTATGAGAACCTGAGTCAATTTGATTTGTAAAGTTCACTTTTGACCAGCACTTTGGTGTCTCTTACAAGGCACTATTCATTCTGACAGCCAGGTAGTCCACACAGAAGTGATTATCCAGTAATTTTCAGACATCATTTTTTTTCTCAGGTAAAGTATCAAAGTCTCACAAGCTTTGGAAAATTAGAGGTACCAAGCAAAGAGCTTGAATCGCCCTTGAACACAGAATCAGTGAAAACAGCTTTTTCTTCTGTTGTTTAAATTGTGCTAAAATATTCCTACAGCTCCAAATGCTCAGAGTAATAGTAAAATAGTCCACATTATTACTATTTTTAAACATCTACTTCTCGGTGGCTAGAAAGTGGTGAATCACTGCCTTTTAATTAAAACAGCTAATATATAGTTAGAAAAATAATTGGAAATTGAGAGTCTTAAATGAGAGAAAGAAAAGATAGTCCCTTCATTTCAGATCACTCCCCAGGGACACACCTACACTGTTAAGTATGCACATACAGCTGAGTTTTTTTGTTTGCTTTAGCCTGATATGGAAATATGGCACGAAACTGTCACTTTGATTATGTTCCTGCAGTGATTTCTTTTGCCTCTTGCCTTACGTGAATCCTCTTTATAACAACAGAACCAGAGAAAAACAGCACTGGAGGTAACTAACAATATTTAGACATCTGTTTGCAAACACATTCCTAATTTGAACATTCAATTACTTTGATTTCTACTGAGTGTATAGGAAGGCAGGTTATTATTAATTGCACGGCTAATTAATGATAATATTTACATGCAAAAATCAAAGTATGGAACTCATCATGATCTTTCTCTTATGTTTTTCAATCTTACTAAACTGAAGCAAGTAACAGTACAAAGAAACCTATAAAATGTTGCTATGTGAGAAAGTTGTCCTCACACAATCAATACCCAACCATACATATATGCATATGTATGTGTATTTTTTGGAAGGTTATCCTTCCCAAAACATACTCTGAAAGAACAGGAGCAGACCTCAAAACTGACAAAAGCTCTCTGTGAAATATGGTTGCAATACCAACGTCAAGAGGGAGAGGGTTGAGCAGTACAGATTTAACAGGTACACTTGCAAACTGGAGAAAATTCTGGAAAGAGCACAAATATAGCCACAAAAACCTGCATTTTGCAAATGGCAGAGCTCTAGTTGATGATCCCTAACAATGCATCAAGTTTAAATCTACTACCTCTAGTAAACCTGGATGGGAGTGAGCACCTACAGGCAACCCAACTGCAGCACACGGCCAGAGAGATGCAAGACTTTGGGAGGACCTCTGGAAGAACAAAATTGTTGGTGAAAATGAAACAAAAGGGAGGCTGAGAAATATTTCCATGTATCCTGCTAACATTGTGAACTTGGATTCATCACACAAAGCCAATGGTGGAAAACTCAATGCTCGAGTTGCTAAATATGGATAAAGAACATATTGTAAATCTTGCAGTGGCAGAAGGACAAAAGAGAAACACACTTTTCCAGCTTCACATTTGCAAGTGATTCTCCCTGCGAGTCCCATTGATTCAAAAATCCAGAGTGAGGATTCTTTTTAAATACAGGGATAATTCACTTCTTCCATTTCCACATAAACAACTCAGTTTTTACCATTTCTGTTCACTGTATTAGTTCTATAATGCAATAATTAACATTATTTTTTACTGGGCTTGTTTATCATGTAGTACTCATGGCTCTGAGGCTGAGCTCCACTTCACACTTGAAACAGGGACTGAAGAAAGCAGAATGTTCTCCCAAAAAACAAGTACTGGAGAGCAGTGCTTAGTTACACATTTTCATGGAGGGAAGGATACAACAGCAGCTTCTTCCCCTGACTGGAGAAATCCTCAGTGACTCACAAGCCATCATATTTTGCAATACCAAGAACAAATAGCCAGGACTTGCCATTTCAGATTAAGATCTCCTACTTTCAGCTAGAGTTGTAATATCAATTAATAGCCTCACTGAAAGCCTTCAATGTCACACCTGAAATCCAGAAGGGATTTGCTTTTTAAACACTTATTTTTCACCTTCACTTTCCTCTCTGACTGCACAAATGTCCAGATGCTGGGTCCAAAATACCAGAAGGAAGACTCTTTTCCTGGTATTTCCAGGCAGCAGGAAACACAGACACTCTCATGAGAAAGTCTGCTCCTCTGAGGTTTCATGCTCAGTTATGCAGACTCCAGAGCTTTACTTAGCTTGGATAATGTTTGGGTAAGATATGAAACCAAACCCCTGGAGATTTGTCCATCACTTATTATAGTGCTGAGCAACTTGAGTAAAAATCCTGGTATACAGAAAGAGTTTAGAAATAAATTATTCAGCCATTATCTCCCAAAGCTCCCAGTGTGGACAAGCAATTTTCTCTTCTAAATGCTGGACCTCAGCTGACCCAAAGCTCAGCAAGTGCAGCAGCTGTTCACCAGAAGTGTCTAACCTAAGAAACTATGAGACTGCTCCCATGGACTAGTCAGAAATGAATGTTCATGCACCTTTCAGGCTCTGCATGGCTCTCCAGCAGGTTTTATGGACAAATCCCAGTATCAGTGGAAGCTCTGCTTCAGTGTCCATGGAAGACAGCACTGAGATATGGGGGAGAATGAAGCCCTCCAGCAGGCAGCTCTTCCAGCAGGGCTGAAACAATGCTCCTATTCTAGGAGGCACAGAGGATGTTCTGTATCCATATTCCATTCTCTTCCTCCCACTCTAGATTGCTCAGCAATCATAACATTAAGTAACAGCAAATACTCACAAGTAGGAAGAAACAAGCTGACAAGGGAAGATGCACTTAGTGATCACACTGTGATTTCTGGGCTTTATTAAAAATAATTTTCACTTCAGTATGTTTTGACAAGCAAATAGAAAGCACCTTGTGCAGGCTTCAGGAACTATTAAAATAACCCAAGGTGATGAACATGTTATTATCCAGCCTGTTCCAGAGGGAAGATGCTCAAGCACTGAAATAGTTTTCATTTCAAATACACATTCATTTTCAAGATACCACACTTGAAAAATTGGACTGTGCATTTGTCATGCAGTAGGCAGTGATAAAAAGCACAGCAATTTATGTTATTTATGCAAACCACTTGTAATTCAGAAAACAACTGTAGTTTCTAAAAGGCAACAAAGTGATAGCACTTTCCCCATGAATGGGAAATTTCTTTTCATTGACATGAAATTCTGGCAAGTCAACCTTTGCTACGATAAACACTTGGGGTAATGAGCAAAGAGCTCCCATTCCAAGCCCTCCATGCTCCTCATTTCTTGGAGCTTTAGAGAAAGGTGAGCAATACTTGCTGCATATTTCATCCTGCTGATACTAAGAAAAGGATCCTGATCGCCACGATGCTAAATATCAACAGCATTTTGATCAAGAAGGTGTTGTGCCATGCAGCCACCACACTTATCTGTGGCCTGCAGTTCAAAAATGCTATTATTATGGTAGCCAGAATCAGCCATTAGTTTTCCAAGCTGAGAAATAATGAATAAAAAAACAACTGGAGAAGAAATCACACTAAATCTCTTTACAAGATCTCCAGTCCATTTTTCAGATTCTACAATCTAGGTAAGTGGGAGATGCTGATAAAGAGGCTGAAATGCTGGTTTTTAATCTAATCTGAATTTCTGAACCTGTAGAAGTTTTCCTATCATTACAAATCACATACTTCAAATATATGGGAGAGAATCAAGTGAATAATATCATGTTTTAATAGCTTTTTACTGTTACTCTGTCAGTTTTACCTACTGGAAGGATCTCACCTGATCCATCCCTGTACCATAACTGCAGCCTTTGCAGCCATGGCCAGTTCTGGCTTTGGGCACCTAGAAGATCACAGAATTTCTGTCATCCCTTATTCCCCTCAGGTAAGCTCCCAACTTCCCATGCAGAGTTCCTTCTACTTCCTAAGCAGGTGATTTGACTCTCGGATTTGTTAGCTGTTTCTCACAATCCAGTCTTCAGGATCATCTAATTACCTGTGTAATTGCCTAATGCTGCTGAGATCTGTAACAAGCAGGTACTGAGGGAGCTTTGGTCGCACTCTCACGAGGATGAGGTGGAAAATCTGGTATATGGCTTAGCAAGTGAGAGGTAGGTGGGTATTGCTAATGGTGCTGACAAGCCCAAGCCTGCAGCTAGATCACAGCAGTATCAGCCAGGAGCTACAGCAGTACTGTCTTCTGCACCTCTTCCTAAGAGCTCAGACACATTCTGAATGCAAAGGTCTCTGGAGAATATGAAGGGTTCAACAAAAGAGCAGATTAATTGGAGATATATATATATATATCACCAATGAAAAGGCAAATTTACAACAGAGAACAACTTCCACCCTGTGAACCAGTTTACAACAAGGCAGCAGTTCAATATTTAGAAGACAAATAAGGGGGAGGGAGAAATTTATGTGCTAGTTTTCTCTTTCAGAATGAAAGGGAGGACAATTCAGATATAATAATAATAATAATCTCGTATTTATGTGGGATATTTTTTTTTAATCCCAGATTTTTAATGAAATTACCCTGAAAACAACTGAGAGATGCCCAAGTCTGTAGCAGGATCTGAGCTGGTGCATAGAGAATGGTTCTGCATCAGCTTAGCACATCAAATAAACCAAAATGAAAGAGAAAACAGGGAGGAGTTTGTCCATGACAAACTCAGCAAACATCTTTTGGCTCGGAAGCCAAGATGCCTATAAAGAGAACTGAGTTATTTAAATGCCCAGCAGCATCCTCAAAGACTGTAGAAGATACAGAGAAGCAGCAATCTAAATTTCATGGCTTCAAGAGATGGTGCTGACCCTCACAGACTGGTGTGTGCAGGTTCTTGGGCAGTCACTTGCACTACACGGGTTAGAAGAGGCAGGGGAGCTGGCAGGCAAAGGGACTGCAGAGCTTCTCTTAGGCAGGCTCCAAATGCATGTTGGTGCTGTCAATACAGAGCTGGGTAAATGTTTTGAGATGGAATGTCTGCCTCCTGTCAGCAGGAAGAATTAGCCAGAGGAATATCCAGCACGTAGGGCTGTGCTTCCTTACAGTGGAAATACTGTACTACAAAATCTGCAGGCTGCTGCTTTTCTCACTGGCCTGATGCTCTCAAAGCTGTTTTGGGGTGGTTTTTTTGAACAAGAGCAATGAAAGCAGCTCCCCACACCCCCACTGGACCGTGGAAGCAGTGAGGATTGTGGGGGAAAAGCTGATGAGGTGCTGGTTGGCTGCAAACATGAAGGGAAACACACAGAGCTATTCAGGGCACAGAACCAGAAGGGTGGCCACAAAAGGCAGCCCATCTCACTGCCACTGTGCAGAGACAGCAGCTTTGGCAACAGCCTGTTCCTCTGCCTTCACCCCTTCCTAGTCACCCCTCTGCATTGCTGGGGCAGACCTGGGACTCTTGCTGCCCGAGTTTCCAGCAGGTGACAGAGGCAGCTGGTGTGTACATCAGGAGATGGCATATCCATGTATTTCTCCAGATAATGCCATCAGAAGGTCCTGCTCTGGGGATTGCTGTTACACAGAGAGGCTGCACTTTATGGCTCTGACAGCAGCTCTGGTT
The DNA here is from genome assembly GCA_025447755.1 of Corythornis vintsioides. NCBI lineage: Eukaryota > Metazoa > Chordata > Aves > Coraciiformes > Alcedinidae > Corythornis > Corythornis vintsioides. The sequence continues at coordinate 118,428 of JAOEGS010008490.1, read as the reverse complement.
TTCACTGCTAAAGGGTGGTAGTGAGGGGGGACATGGGTCTGGGAAAGAAAAAACCCAGTCCTTGTGTTAGGGTGGCAAGTGTCTAACTGAAGTAATCATTCCCTGGAGGTGCAGATCCCCTCATGGGCCAGGCTTGGAGCCTTTGAAGGAGATGGGGATGGGATTGCCACTCACACCCAGTGATGGATCTGATCGCATCTCGGATCTAGTTTTAGTCTACACTGCAACTACCTCTACCTTGGCATGCCCAGCTTACTTTCCACCATGCATTTTGCCCCTGAGGGAATCTGCATTTATTGCAGCAAGGCATTTTTGTCCCATAAAACCCTTGGAAAAAGAAAGAAATGGCCAAGAAACGAGGCAATGGCAATTCCAATGCTAATGCATCCATGTGGCACAAGTGCCTTGCACTTGTTTGATGGGCTAACCAACAGAATCGAGCCTCCCTCAGGAGAGTCAACATTTCAATGTACACCAGGAATGCTGAGAAGAACCAGCTTCCAACCAAAAAACAAACTCCATGCTTTATAGCTTAAAATGAAGCCACGGAAGACTAAACATCTGGGCTTTTTGGAGATGATCCCAGACACTGAGTGTAGCACTGGAGCTCTGCAGCTCTGTGCCCTGTTCAGAACCTGAATAAAACCATCCTCACAAAATTATACAGTTTCTCTGCAGAACAGCACCAAAAAAAGTGCCTGTTGCAGCAAGAAGTGGGGGAAAGGCCTGGGTTTTACTACACACGTGGAAAACAGGCAGAACCACAGTGCTCTGGTCACTGGGATCTCCAAGCCTTCCCATAACACAAATCACTGTTCTGCAGCAGTGGAGACAGCAACAACCTCTGCAGGCCACAGAAGCAGCCAATTAGAGAGGGATTATCAGAAACAAACCAGCAGCACTTCTAGGAGCACCACTGGAAGCCAAAGGGATTTTCCTTTCCTGCAATGCAACAGGCATGCATCAACAGGATGGTCCTTCCAGGGCAGTTTCTCATCAGGAACATCAAGATCTAGCAAAGCACCAACGTTCCACCAGTTCCAGTGCTGGTTTGGAGCTCAGGAGCTTTGCAAAAGCCCAGTTCCTGCACAACCAGCTTTGGTATCTCCGCTGTCCCCATCTGCTCTGCTTTGCAGTACCAGCCATGCTCAGATGCAACCTGGATTTGCTGGGATTACAGCAGAGAATTCTCTAGCCAAACAAACAATTCCTGCCCATCCTGCCATCCACACAAGCACAAATAAAATGGTTTAATCTACATTTTCACTTTATTTATATATATATGTAGTAAAGTAGAAAATGGTCACCTTAAAAGCTACCAACTCTTGGGTTTGCTGATAATTGACCTTCCTCTGCTTCCTTGAGCAAATCACACACAACCATATTATCCATTTTATTTGATATATTGGTATTAGGAGGCTCTGTGGCTGTTCTTTTTGTTTCTTTTTCCTTTTTTTCCAGCCAGCCCTGTACTTTTTTCTTCCAGCCCTAAGGTGCTCACTCCTATTCTTCACTTTCCAGGTCCTCCTCTGAAGTGACATAGAGACTGATGCATAGGCCAGAAGATAGATTGATTAATGACTTTTCCACCCCTGTAACTCTGTTCAAAGGACTCCTTCTGTCCAGGGATGGCAACAGGGAAGATGTGTCCATAAAACTCTGCATGCTTCCAGCAAATACCTAATCACACAAAGAGAGGCAAAGAGTGCAGCCCTCATGCTCTGGTAATGCAATTCTTTTCCTCCTGTTTGATTCCCCCCCCATCTGTTTTTCCCATACTTCCTTGCTATGTTTTGAGCAGATCTTTACTGCATTTTATGTATTTCTGTCATTTGCTTTCATCATCTCCTCCTTCCTAGCCTGTTTTTCTAGCCTCTCCAGCCCCCAATTTCCCTCGTCTGCTTATTTCAGCTATTAAGATGGAAACAGTAGTTGTCACAAAAAGAATACACCAGCTTCTAAAGTTGAAACAGGAAAACTACAAAGGCAACAGATGTCTTAGGAGTCCAGTACAGAATAAGAGGCCTTTGAAAGAAGGTGAGAAGTAAGCAGAAAGGTCTGTTTTGAAATGATAATGCAACAGAGGAACCAATCAGGGAAGAAATAAAGTGAAAACTAACCCAAAAAATTACTTGGAAATGGAGCCTTTTTCCAGTTAAATAAGAGTACACTACATCCATTCTTGTGCTTGTCCAAGATGTTTATGTACTTAACTGATTTTATCCAAAACTGGGAGCACACTTGCCAAAGTATCATGAATATCTTCCTGCTAATGAGACTTTTAGGCAGAGAAAATGCCAGAATTTCTTGACAAATCAGAAACAGAGAGCAGCACTAGGTACTTACATGAAACATTTCTTACATGAAAGAGTCCAGCCCAGTACTACAAGCAAGACCAGGCCCATGAAGTGCTTGCTGAACATACATTTTTAACACTCCAACATGTTACCCAACTTTGTAGGATTTAGTCCAGCTGCTTTGGGCTGGTGAAAACACAAAGGGCAGCTTGGTCCCAGCTGAAGAGCCAAGGGCACAGAACACACAAGCTGCAACCTTGATGGCTGCTGCACTTGAGGGTTGCAGATTTCTAGGGCAGTGTGAGAATGCCAATAAATGCTCTGCTGGTGCCACAGCCCCTGGTTACCTGATGCAACAGCTCACAGACATATCAAGGCCCATAGAGCTCACTGCATAGATGCAGATGTCATCACTCTCTGGTTAAGGCTGATCCCAAAGAGATCAGCTATCTGCTGGAAACAACTCTGTATCTCCCCAGCTGGCTCAATCTCACCAGCATTTCATCACCCTCAACGAGATCCTCTTTGAAATGAAAATGCAGCAAGCCAGTGCTGGAGATTGCAGTGCTATTTAACAGAATGTGCAAGAAAGGATTACAGACTTTGAGGGACATCTGCTGAAGTTCATAATTACCATGGAAATCTAGGCACTTTCCTTAATCTCTTCTTCACTAAAATCATTTAAGTCCATTTTTGTTGTCACTTCCCCAGCCTGTACCCTTTCAAGGACAGTTCCACTGCTTTTAATCTAAAATACAATAACCTGCTTCGTACACAATACACATAAATTTCCAAATCTCTCCGTGCCAGGCAAGGGCAGTAAATTGAGAGAAGAACAATGACAGGAGCTTCTCATGTGCAAAGGCTGGTTCCTAGCAGGGGATCAATAACAGCCAAGTGCATGACAGTCGCAGGGAAGCAGCACCAGGTTTGCTCTTTTGCTGCTGGAGGTCACCAGTGCCCTCAGCACAAGCAAGGCTGATTCTGCATCTGTCACAGGGTAGGACTCTGCAGAGATCCCTGCCAGAGCTCAGAACAAGCCAGCCTGGGTGCTCCCTGCACAGCCTAACTACAACATGCTTTCTCTTCTTTTGGTTCCATTCACATCATTAATTTAACCAGCTACATCCATCTTAGTAGCAATAATAATAATGCTAAAAACATCTCTAGAGTATTTCTACTCCCCCTTTGGCAGAGTTCCTCTGCTCTCAGAAAGGAAAGACTTGTTTGGCCAGCTCACAGGACCACAAACTGAAGGGTGAAATGAAAGACACAGTTCTCAGTGGTTGTCCTAGATCACCTAAAGGGAATGTTACCTTGCTGTGACTCCCTTTCTATTTACTAGTTGTTATTCATTTCACTGCACCAATGCTAAACAGTCTCTAGACCTTCCTATGACACAACCTCTTGCTGCCTCAGTTTCTTCTTCTGTAAAACAGGAAGAACACATTAATATTTACCTTTGGCAACTGGACTAGCTAATCCAATTAACCAGTTACTGTGCATTTGTAAAGCACTGCGAGCTCCTCAGCTGCAAAGCATTACAGAAATATAAAGTTTTCCTGTTCTTATTGTAAAAATAATCAAAATTCAGAAGGAAAGGGAAGATGCCAGCTGGCAGATTGAGTATCCAGTCTCACTACTGGCAGCAGCTGCACTGTATAGAAGCAGGGCCATTGCTGATTATGCCTTAGGCTTGTGCTTCCAGTCTTGAACTGGTTAATGAGCTGTTAACTTATTTCACTGAAAAGCTCCTTGTGGCTCAAAATAATGTCTGGTCAGCTTTCTTCCATGGAGGAAACTCCCAAAAGCAGAACTCCTTCAGCACGTGCTTAGAGTAAAACCAGCATTTAGGTGCTTTGGTTCATCAGAGCCACAATAAGAAAACTCAGAGTAAGAAAATTAACAGGTTTTTCCCTCAAAAAAAAAAAAAAAAGTACAGGTAAAGTATTAATGGCCCAAAATCCTTCAGATTTAACTCATCTTTAAACCCCACATTTGCTTAAAGACTCTGGTACTTTTCAGCTTTCACCAAGAGTGTTTGCTTGTGTGTATGTATATGAACATAGCTGAATCTCTGAGGCTGTACAACAACTGCATCACTGAAAAACACAAGGTTATGAATGCTGTCCACAAACAGAATCTCATCCTGGGATAATTAGTATTCCTGGAATAAGCAAGAGTTAATAAGGAGAAGCAGACAGAAAGCCAATGAAGAACAAGAACAGACACACTATTTACTTCAGGAGACAACGTGGTAACCACTCACGGGAAGCATCGTTAATTATAAAAGAAGATTTCTCATCTTGTAGGAACTGAGTAGCAACTGTTTGGTCCAAGGCAGGTTTCAAAACATGTGAAAATGACCATTCTATAATGTTACTAACTAGAAGCCATCTGTGGTGGTGAGATCAAAGAGCAATTCTACAATTTTTCCTTGGCAAATTCCCAGGAATCAGAATAGGGAACCTCACGTAGTGTTGGGGATGCTGACAACCAAGTAGAGCTAATAACAGTCCAGTCAGGCACTGGTAACCACTGTCCACTCCTTGGAAGCCCAACCTGCACAGCAGAGCACTGTTTTCCGACATCCAGACCCAAAACATGACCTCAAATGTATCTAATGCTTTAGATCACCCACTACACCACATCAAAGGAACTAATATCCTGAACAACCTAATTTCTGAGTAGTAAAGCTACAAATCAAGCTCAGGAAAAGCTGATGCTCTTGCAGTGTTGGGAAAAATCCATGGCAGCAGGCTGGAGGATCATCAGAAGCTTGGATACCACCAGGGAAATCTAAGCTGAGCTTAAGAGCAGGCTTCAGTGTTGTTAGGCTTGGTTCAGAGCCTGGTTCAGAGTCACGACTGGCACAGTAGCTTTGTCTAGATGGCAAATGGAAGGTGGTGCAGCAGCTACAGCTCAAAGAATTTCCAGAAAGCTCATCTGAAATCCTGCCCGAGTGTGGATCCCAGCACAGGCAACAGAACAAGTCAAAGCACACCTAACTCCTAAAAGATATGCCCTCAAAGAAAGAGGCAGGAAAATGTGAATCAAAGGTGATCTAAATGACTGTGATTATTGGTGACAGGCAAAACAGATGACCTGCATTAGCATATCTGAGGGAAGAGCAGGCTGGATTTCAGAGTCCAGGGCATCATATGCCTACCAGATTTTCACCTTCAACAGTGACTGAGAAGCACATTAAGTGGCAAGACAAGTTCATTAACTTAATCACTTTTTGATAGCATCTGACAGCCTCCATCACTGCTCACTCCAACACTGAGGCATCTGAAGGTTGATCCAGACCTTTGTTCTCTCAGCCAGGAGGGGCCATGGCTGGGCTGTTCTTGGGAGGAAAACAGCACCAATGATTTGTTGGTTTTGCTGTCTTGAAAGGCAATGTGGAAAGAGCCCTGATACCCTCCCTGCTCTCCCTGCAGCAGCCACCCTCTTCCTGGCACACTGATGGCCACAGCACCAAAAAACTGTGGGTTCCCAGGACTCTGCCACAGGCCACACTCAGGCCACTGCTGGTTTGATCCAGGCTGCTACTGACTTTGTCCTTTTGCAGCAACTCTGCACCTTTATATGCCACGAGTGCCTATTAAAAATAATTACAGGTCTCAATAGGAACTATCAAAGTGAAGCAAATTAAATATAGGCATGGGAACAAGAGATGTCATTTGTCTTCTGCAGGATGCTGGCATGGATTTTAACATGAAGAATGGATAGTGATATGAAGAATGGATAGTGGATGCTATCTAAACATCAGCTCAGAGCTCCAGCAGGAGACTAAGGTTTGGCATTCAGTGCCAAAACAGCAAAGTAGTTCAACTATCACACAGGCAGAACAGCAAAAGAGTTCAACTATCACATGCACACCTCAGAACTTCACACACAGTAATGATAACACAACTTTCTACTAATGATAAATTCACAAAAATCATTCATTTGGAAAGTAAAGAAACTGTAAATGTGACAGAATTCAATATGTTGGCACTGGCATGAATTTTGGGAGGGATATTCATAAAGACCCACTGGCAATCTGTTAAGCATTTACTCCTTCAAACAAAACCTGTCCATCAAAATCATCATTTCAGACTGTGATCCAAGTGCACCTTAGCAAACTGGTACAGACAAATACCCTTAGAATGGTGTGCTCCACCTCTAACGGATCTGAAATGCAGGATGAAGCAGCCTGGTTCCTTTGGGGAGAACAAAGCCTTGCCATCTATCTTGCAGGCACCTGGGGAACACGTCAGGGAGTCTCTCCATGGCCCTTCCTGCAGGAAGGGATAACATATGGGAGCTGAGCTAAAGAATGCACCAAGAGCAGGCCAGGGATGTCAACACGTGCACCAGAGAGAGCTCCTAGTAGGGATTACAGGATTTATTCCTGCTGTAGTGCATCATTTATCTGTATTTTATGTCCTTATTTTAGTATAGTCTACACTCCACAGGATATTCCACTGGATCTACAAGCATTTCTGGTTTGGCTTTTTATGATAAAAGAAATATTGGCTTTCTCTTGCTGGCAGCTCCTTCATCTCAGATTTCTTGGTATTGTTGACTTCTCTAAAAGTCAAACTTGGGAGTTTGTTTTCCTAATAATTTGTGGTTCCTTGTTGGTTCTTTTGGGAGGTTTTTTTGTTTGTTTGTTGTTCGTTTTAATGTTTGGGTTTGGCAAAAGATGAAGCTTGAGGAACTGCAATAAACAAAGCTGACTAAGCAGATAATGCTACCTCTGAGTTCTATTTTTAAAGATGATAAATAAAATAGGATGCTGCAAGAATCATTGGTTGTTTGCATTACAATGTAGAAGAGAGGCTTACGCTAAGGTTAGGACCACATTGCAACACCTCATAGAAACCTAAAAGGGAGATATATTTCATGTCTCCAAGAACTAAGGATAAAATATGCATGACCATTTAAGCTTGGGAGACTCCAAAAAGTTATTTATTTTCCCTGTCCGAGAAAGAGTTATTTGTCTTTTTTTTTTTTTTTTAATTGTCCTGTGCCTTTTAATGAGGAATGCTAAGGAATCCTCTGTTGACAGAGAAAACAATGCAGTCCAAACCATTTCAGCATGTCCATTATTCACTGGACAGCATTATCCATGTGCCATGCACTGGGTTTGCTGCAAGCAGGGAAAACACTGCATTTGCTGCTCAGCAGCTTCCCAGCCACACTTTTATCTATTTTTTCCAAATATTAAATATTACATCACCGGGAAATAAATTAATTGACCTGTGCTGTGAACAAATAAATTACACAATTCAATATGCTGCTTTGAATTTGCAGCTCATTTCAGCCAGCCAGTTCTGCAGCAGCTCTAACATATGAGTTAAGTAAGCCTTTCTGACAGGTGTAAAAGCCTCTCAAACCACTTGCAAGGTTATGCTAGCGAAATATGACAGAAAACGTGGACTAGTCACAATATCATATGTTCCATATCAGCAAGTATCATAACAGAAAGGCTGAGCACACCCCAGGAAAGCACTGGGTGGTAACACAATGGGTGTGCAGAAGTGGTGACACAGCAGATCGGGCAGGGGCTCTCGTTTGGCAGGTTGTTTTGCCATAGGATTACCCAAATGAGACCTCATTAACTGGGAAAAATGAAATAATGACCTTATCCAACAGGGGCGTTGCACTAAGCCTAAGGAGAGAGGAAGCAGCATTCACTCCTTGCTTGATTTTCAGTGCTAAAAAGACATAGAGGAGATTCTGACAGCTTCATATGTGTTGCCTTGCTCTGCCATCCTGCTGCGTGCTCCTTCTCCAAGGGGCTTCACTGGTCTGTCTTCCCAGATGTTTTGTATTTGGGAAGGTGTCATCAGTCCCTGCTGGAGCAGGAGACTCTGCTGGCTCTGACCCATCTGCTGCTCCAAATCCAAGTTTGATGTTTGGCCTAATCCGTGGCTCACGCCCACCCCTTGGCTCATGTGCCTGCTCATCCAGGAGAGATTCCAAAGAGCATTTTAATGGCTGTGACCAGGAGATGCTTTTGGTTGTCACCAAAGCTGGGTGACTCTGCCCAGTGCCTCCAATCAGAAGAAGAGTGAGTGTTGGGAAGGGAACTATTTGTCACCACACTGAATAGCTGATGAGCCAAACATCTTCTAACTACTCACTCGTGCACTGTGCTCTTGGAAAGAGCTCTGTCCTGGAAAAAATGAGTCCATGTGGAACTGCAAGCTGGACTTCAATCAGGGTCTCTGTGCTATGAGGCCAGAACTGCATTTGCTATGTGATCCAGAAACTTCTGCAGAAGGTTGATGTGAAATACACATTGCCTAACGTCCAGAGTCAGACAGCCAAAACATACTGTTCTAAACATGCTTGTTCACATGAACTTCAGCCACTATTTACTAGCATTCAAGGGGGGAAAAAAAAAGAAAGTAAATAAAATGACATCAACACTGATCTAATGCTTCGATTTTTCACTAGAGGGACAGCTGTTTACACTGCTCTGCCTCACATCTGTGATAAAGCACAGCTTACCCAGACAGTTGAGGGCTGGCAGAGAACAGAACTGAAAACCAGGTGTTTTAAGCTCCTCAAACCTCAATTCACACGAACAAAACATATTTTTCAGCCTCCCTTAAAAAGAAAAAAACCCAAACCCTAAGGAGTATTCAGAGAAAGAAACAAGAACAGGCGAGGTATCAACAAACACAAAGGCAGCCCAGCAGGACAAATAAACTGGGGATTAATTGTTTTGCTCTATGACCATCAACAAAGTCTATCAGCTAGCATCTATTTCTAGAACTTCCAATTCAAATTACATCTAATGAGTTTACAGTACAATTTTTAAAGGGTCTCTCCTGAGCCATAAAGACTGAAGCAACCATTAAGCCCCATTTGTTAACAGCTATGATAACTACACTGTCATTACGCACGCTGTAGGACACTGTGCCACACAAAGGACTAATGTTATTCCACCAGACTAGAAACACTTTAAAGTCATCTTGTGCGACTGGGAAGACAGGCAAAACACATTTTCTGATCATAAAAAGCATTCTGGAAATTGCTGAAAATCATACACTGGCAACCACTGCACATTTAAAATATTACATTATTCTACCATCCAAACAGGCTGCATTCACCTGCCAAGTTCAGCTTGCAGGTTCTGTTAATTATCATTATCAAAACACACCACTGTTGTGGTTGCAGTTTTGTTTGGGTTTGATGGTAGTTTTGCCCTCTTACTGCCTTTAACTCGAGGCAGCAAGTTCAAACCCCCCTCTATTTTTTTATTTAACAACATTAATTGGCATGTTCTTCTGAGTGCAGACAACAACGTGTTGTGTCAGCAGAAGTGATGAAAACTGAACTCGAACCCTGATGGGGAATCAGAACATCTATACTCATAATTAGTCACCACACTGAAGATTTGAAATGGAAATCTACTGACCAGGCTCTGATCCCAATGTCTATCCAGAGAACACTGAGGGGATCAGAGATTATTCCCATTTACAGTGATGTAGCTAAAATTGGACTCTGAGGGTTGGTGTCTTCAGTTCTAGACATCAGGGGGTTGAGTAATGTCCAAGATGCTGTTAGAAATACCAGCTTGATCTTGGTCTTCAGGAGACCTTTATCTTCCCACTTGTTTAAATAAAATGAAATGGAACAAATGGCACATCACAGGACCTGGTGGCCATGATATGTCAGGCTAGAAATCACAGAGGAGACCTCTGATAGCTCTTCTGTATCAGAAAGGAGATGCCTCTGACAGCATTGGCATGAGGTATTGAGAGGACTGATGTAATGGATAACAACTGCTACCCTACCATATGTTCATCCCGGGGAAATATATTGCATTCATGTAAGTCAAGTGTGTCTAATTTTACGGTTTCCCTTCAACCCAAGGTTTTATCAGAAAGCTGAATGACTTAGAGCCAAAAAAAAGCAGATGCATTATACGAGATGCACCAGTTTATGGAGACAGATCAATCACAGCACAGCATTCCATGGTGCACAGAAGTGAAAGGCAACTTAGAATAAAATGGAAAAAAACAACACCAAGTTTCTGGAACTGCCAGTTAATTACCAGTTTGGAATCTCTGGTTAATTACCAGTTGTATATACACTGGATTTATACAGCTTTAACTTTTATGATATTGTGATGATTTATCTAGATTAAAGGGAAGAACTACCATACTTTTTTACAGATATGACAAATGTAAAGAGACAGATAAACCCAGTCAAATCTGCATGTCAAAGGCAGTGGTTGTATTCTAGAGAAGGAATTATGGCACCATTTGCTTATATACTCCAGAATACACAAGGTGTCACCACAGGGAATGAGTCCTCGTCCTCTCTTGCTTAACGAGTCATTTTATCATTTTCTGAAAGAATTATTTTAGAAAGATTCTCTGAAGATATTCATTTGGGGGTATTCACCTAAAGAGACAATCACGTCATAACCATCTTAATTTAGAGCTAACATTTGACAGCATGTTCCTCTTAATGTCCAACTGGTAACTACCACAATATGCCACCTTAAAGGAGGACTCTCACCTGAGGGAGGAGGGTGGGGGATGCACATTTAATGGCAGAGCAATGTGTAAATCCTCTTAGCAGTCTCACAGCCTTCACACTAGTTACTGTAGATGTTTAGTTGCTAAACCAAAGGCTTTCCCACATCTTGCTATGACTTACTAAGAAATGCCTCTGCCTGCAAGGTTTTGACTTCTCCTGTCCCTAGTGGAGTCAATATCTGTTTCTTATCCCCCACGATTTTCAGTGGTCAGGGTCACAGCCTGCCGTGTGATGGCTGTCAGTTCATGTCTAAAAACTGAATGCTTCTCATTAAATTAAACCTCTATGCCAGACTGGAGAACCTCTCACTCATTTGCTCTGCAACACCAGTCTGCTTCAGGCTTTCCCTAACTGAGGGCACCCTGCAAGCAGCCCTGGACCCAGACACGTGCACTCTCCTGGGCTATATAATCCCAGGCATTCATCATTTTGCTGCAGCTTCTTTCCAAGACAGACACAAACACTGCAGCCTCAACAGCAGAATGGGCTGGGAAGTTGCCAGGCAAATATTTTTCCTCTGAAAAACACCCTGACACAGAACAACACAGTGGTTTGCACAGACCTTTCACCTCCACGAGGTCATTTCTACTTGGAGTTGCAACAGGGCCAAGGGTGGCAGAGCAGCCTGAGGGTCAAGACACCCTCAAGGATGTGGAAGAAGGTCAGGCTGGGCTCTGATTCAGACCCAGAACTCCAATATGGGGTTTTCACCTCTCAGACAGCTGTCTGGATGGAGGTTTTTCTTTCTGGTGGTTTCAACACTGCTAACAGTGCCAAGCTGAGGACGGGAGAGCAGCAGGTACAGAGGAAATACCTTTGATTAGACCAACAGACATTTGGAAAAGAGACTTTTGCACACACAAGCTTTTCTTCAGATTTGAAAAAGCAGCTCACTGAGGTTTTTCTTTCTCCCTCTTTCTCCTCCCTTGCCTCCATTTCAAAAAATCTTGGGATCACCCCAATGAGGACTAGGTGAAGAAATCCTCCAAGAGACTGAACAGATGGGAAACTCATTTTTTTTGCCCTGTTTTGTCCAAGAGTATTAATTCACCGCTGACTGCAGCTGACAGAGTTGGACCTCGAAGGGAAAAAAGCCTCCTGAAAGAGCACTCCAAATGGACATAGGAGAGTAGGAGGCAAAAGGCTTATTCTAACTTAAAATAATTCATGGCCGTGTTGCTCCAGCTGCCACTGCTTTCTCCCGTGCATCTTCCAAAATAAAATAGCTGCTCTAGAGAGAGACCCAAAGAAACTGTGCAGAGATTTGGGGGTTTGAGGGTCTTCTGGTTAAGCTGGATATCTAACTGCACCTACTTATAATTGAAATATTTACAGACAAGCACATTTCTGTTTTGGAATGGTCCACATTCCTGGCCTTTTAACCATAGCCAAGAAAACAGTCCTTCTGTTAGTTCAAACTCTTATTGGCACATCAGCTTTGCTATTCCACCAGTAAAAACACCACTCAGCTGAGCTGCACAGATGTTCTGAACTGGTGCAAAAGGCCAAGCAATGTGGCCAACATCCTACCACCTTCCAGTTGTTTTCCTGAGCACTGAAGCACACACATCTGTGCTGCACGCTGCTTCTTCCACCAGTGACATCCAACAAAGAGCAACTAATTTCATAATCTTGCCACTTCAATATTTCATTTATGTCAGAAAGAAAACATACAAAACACAGCTCTTTAATAGATCCTGTGAGTGGGGCACCAAGACGTGAAGCTTACAGATACCAGGGAATAAAAACAGATAGGAGAAAAAAAGTATATTAATTTTTTTTAAAGGGCATGTGGAATTTTTCTCTGGGTATAACTCAACACGCCTTGTCAAAGAAACAATTCCCTTGTCTGTGCAAATGGAATGTTTATCCTCTCAGCCATGGGACAGCCAGTGGCTTTGTGCCCCTGGTGTCCCTCGTGCTGCTGTTCTCACCGTGTCCTGCCAACCTGTCAGTTCTGAGACCACCAGAGACAGGCTGAAGTTCCCCTCAGCTGCAGCCACTGCTGGTATCATTACCCTCCTTTGTAGTCCTTCAGAATGGACACGCTTTGCAGCCCCCTAACGCTCAGCACAAGACCCCTTGTGTTCTCAGCCTGCAGACCCCACTGCTGCTTGCCAGTCTTATCCCAGGACCACAAAACCCTCTATTTCCAGCAAATATATATATATATTGCTTTCTCTCCTCATCCTTTCCACAATTCAGCTTCCTCCTTTTTTTTTTTTTATTTTTTGTTTGCCTCTGGGTATTTCTAGAGAAATGTGGCCCTTTCATTTTTACTCGATGTGATCTATTAGCTGCATAACTTTACAGACCCAAGACTTTGGTTTCACGGTGATTCTCAGGCATTTAAAACCTCAGAAGCTGAGGGGGAAAAAAGTGGACTAATGAGGCTAATTTGTCTGGCTGCCCATGCCAAAGCCATAAAGATGACATGAAAATCAGAAAAATAACTGCATGGATAGGTGGTCTGGCTCCAGTGAAGATGGTTCTCGAGGCCTAACATCTGGGGGAACAATTATTTTCTATATATAATAAGCTCAGCTATTCATTAATGTAAAAGTATTTTACAAAAGGAAAAACAGTGTGGAACAAATACCAACTAAAAACCCAGATCCAATAAAAAGAAGAAAAAAAAAGACATTTTAATATTCCATATCTAATGATGTTTGTTCCCATAAGCACAAAGCATTTGTCTCTCCATTTATGATAATTTGATAGCCATAGTAAAAATATAATGATACCAGAGATGTATAGAGCATAAAAAATGTCAGCAATAAATGAAATCACATTGATGAACAAGAGGAACAACTAATGGCATTCTCTAATTAGAAAAGTGACCAGTATTTTTTTTTCCTTTAATTAAAAAAAAAGTTCTTAAAAAAGAACTGTCTATGATTTCCTGGGCAGATTTTCTGAAAATGCTTAATTAACCCCATAATTTTCCCTTATCCTCCAGCCACTGGAAGCAGGTATCTTGATAGTGGAAAATTATCTGCAAGTACTTTAGACTGGGAAAAAATGTGGAAGTTTAGACTGGCTGTGGGACATTGCCCTAGCCTTTCACCTCTGCTGAGCTGGAAAAAAAATCTGTCTTAGGTCATAAGTCAAATGGGCTTCATGATATGAAGGAGTCCCTCAGGAATGCAGAGAAATGAGGAATGAGAGTCAGATGCACTAGGACTCATAACCTACTTCTATACTGCTGCGAGTCAGCTTCCTATTAAAACCTCATAACAAACACGTTTCTTCCTGCTGAATTTTACCTGGATGCACCCTAGGAAATACTGGAAAAACTGAAGCTTTCAGTCACTCTATCCAGCTGGGTTCATTCCTCCCCTCCGTGCCCTGTCGTGCCTAGCAGGGTCCCTGCCACTGCCCTCAGCAGCCCGTGGTCTCCACAAGCCTCCTCTCAGCCAGTGGGGTTTGCTTCAGCCTCATCTTCCTTCATCCTCCTCTCCTGACTCATCCTCCAGGCTGGGTAGTTAGGGATCTCCTACTCCTCTCAACTCCTAGTAGCTCGGGAGAGCAGTAAAACCACGTGTGCACACAGGTTTAACTGAGGGGAGAGGTTTTCACTGCAATCCTTTTCCTCTCTGCCATCAGCACTAAAGAGCAAGGCACAGCCTGTGATATTCTTAGGGAGCAGTGGTAACTTTCTCGAGCCTAGCTCGCATAGCTGGAAGGAAAAACAAAAAGCTTTGGGGCATACATGACATTTTCAAGGCTCCCTGGATCATCGTTGCACTGCTGCAGCTACAACTGCTTTTCTACTCCTGTGATAAACAGTAATTGTTATGCATATTTTAATGTATATAGCATCTCTAGATACATGCACCACACATGGATGTGGCAGAGAGAAAGAGCTGGACAATGAGATTTTAGAGATACAATGAACACGAGACCACAGGCTGTCTCTAAGCAGACATCACTCCCCCAGCTACTGAAAGCTGTGCTGCTGGACACACTGTGAAGAAACTGTGTCCTGACAAGAAATGGCACGTGGCTCTACACATGGTAAGGCATCCAACCCTGGCACTGAAGAGGCAGTGAGTATCCTGTGCAGTCATTCCCTAGCAGCAGGGTAATGACACCCCAGCACAGCCAACTGCTCCATCGTGCCCTCACAACCTTTGTCCTTTAGCAAAGCCACAAAGGAACAAAAAAAACCCCACCAAAACAAAAAAAAAAGCTGCCATTCCTGCTCCAAGAGCATCACATACTACTTTTAATCTGCCTCAAGATTTCCCTGCCCTCAGGACCGCTGAACTCTGTGCTGTGTGAACAAGCTGACAAGGAGCCAGGGAAAGGGCCGGCTGCCGGTCAACAGGAAGCAAGCTGGGACAAAAGGTCCAAGTTGAGGAACGCTTCTCTGGGCTCCCTGGCCATCAGCAGCCTCAGCATCCTGAGCCTGGGCCACAGCCAGCAGAAAAATGCACTCCTGCTAACCGGGCTTTGCTTAAAAAGCCACAGTGCTTAATAACAAAACCTGACTGCAGAGAGAAGGGGACTAAAAAAAGGAGCTGAGCTTATGAAACACAGCTCGTGCCTTCAGGCTCCTTTAAAAAATGTGGTTTATTGACTTTGCACTTGATTAAAGGATATTCTCTGCATAGATGCTGCCCAGTGTTTGATCCTGCACATCAACAGATTGGGAGCCAACGTGAAAGAGGCAAAGCAATCCAGAGCCACTGTGTGAACAAGTTCGTGTTTCTCTCAGGATCCTGGAAAAAATGAGCTCTTGAACTATTCAGAAATCCCATTAAACCCACACATGGCTAGAAAATAATGGCATTTCCAGAACATCTGTGTGTGCATTGACACTAAATACTGAGCACAAGCAGACCCAACTAGTTTCTAAGCACTTCTGAGTTAACTGCTGTGGAAAGCAGAAGCTTCCAGGCAGCTGAACCCAGTGGCACATCACCAGTGCCAAACAGGTTTTGTTCACTGAAAAAAAAAATCTCCAAAGAGGGATTTTGGGCAGGCATAGGAAGGCTCTCCAGATATCACAACAGGTGCTCAAAGTCAGCTGCTTAAGCACAGAACCCAGTTACCTCCACTGCAACAGCCTTCTGTATCTAGACAACATGTACATGGCTCACGTGGGAAGATCTCTCTGTAGCCACCCCTGAAACTTTGGGGGTGGTTTTCAATTCAGTGTCTCTCTTCTGTTTGTTTCTGGTTTGGCTTCTGGATTTCTTTTGCACATAAGGAAAAAATATCCTTCAAATGAGACTCAGAGCTCAAATATGACTTTCTAAAACAGGACTGCTGATTCCTCTCCAAGTAATTTCAACTGGATGACTAAAAAATTTCAAATGAATTATTAAAAATAGAAACTTTTTCCTTACTGCTAGAAAATTTCTGAATGCCCTGAAGTCAGTTGGCTCAAAAATCACCACTATTAAATAGAAAGACTAAAAATCATTCCCAATTTACAATTCCTCATTCCAATTTTTAAGTTTTACAAGAAACCTTTTCCACTACATTACGCTTATGAAGGTGTTTGCATTTAAAATGTGGTTAACTAGTTTTCCTCATAGTTCAGGATGAAACTGAAAGGCTGATACAGGAACAAATCATCATCCATCATCTCTTTGGCTACCCACTTTGCAGGCTCATGCTCCATGGAAAACACAGAGCAGCTTGCTGCTCCTCTGCTTAAGGTAATCTCTCAAATAAATTGCATTTATCCCAACACACTGAGTGGTGGGTGGACCTGAAAAGTCACTGAAGAACTTGCTGCCTCATGATAAGTTGCTCATGAGCTTTCAATCCCTCTCTTCTTCCTTTATTGACTTTGTCATATAAATAGCAAGGATAAAAAGTGGTAAGAAGAGATTCTGCAACAAAATTAGCTAATATATTCTGAGGTCATACTGGGGAGGTATTTTTCACTAAGCAGGGGAACGACCACCTGACAACAGCTTTGAGAAACACATGCTGGAGCTCACAGTGCACACAGGAGCACCAAAGGGTGGATCTTACTGCAATGGGAACAGCAAAGAGGTGCAGAAAACCACCAGAGTAACCCTCCCCCTGTTCAACGTGGACGTTTGTGCTCATTCATGAAAACCACATGTCATGACCAGCTGGTTAAGGCCAGAGTAGAACAGAAAAATAACTCCAAGCCTAGACAGTATGAGCCAAGAGAAAAGGCTGGAATAATTGGGGTCAGTTACTGGAGAAGGCAGAGGAGACAGGGTAAGAGTCTTCTGGCAAATCAGCTGCTGCAAGGTGCACAGGTAAGACTAATTTCCCATGTTCTTTGGGAACACCAGGGAAAATAGATGTCAGAAAACAGGGGGTGGGTAAGCACAGCATGCATTGCCTGGGAATGATCAGCAATCCCAGTGATGGAACTTCAGGGGGATGGGATGCAGGAGTGACAGTGTAAAGCACACGGGTACAGAAATTCTCACCAGCCCTCTCTTCTGGAAGTATTATTTTTGTAGAGCCCCATTTTAATCTCACCTGAAACTGCAGAATTTATGCTACTAACTCTCAGAAGTTACCTACTGTTTCTACCTACTGTCATTGATAGTTTGAAACCTGTCAGAAATGTTTGGTAACTAATTAAACATTATACCTATGTAGCTAACTAGTGGCTGAAGCAAGAATGCATACTTCATTGCAGTATGTTTTCACTTCTAAGGACACCCACATTTTTCTGAAGTTAACTTCTGTAAATTAGAAGACAGATAAGCATTTAGAAGTTTATGTATGGCGTGGACATAAAAATCTCCATTTTCTATTAAAAAAAGCCCACCTATCCATTTCAGGCTGCTCAGCCACACTACCCAGCTGGCACTTCTGCTGCTCTGCCTCACAGTCTGTTTGAAATTACATCCATCTTTCCCTGTAAAAGCTTTCAGAAGGCTTCAGAATAATTTCTGATCCCTTTTCCATATTCAGTAACAAGATCCATGAAGGACACTGTCTATAATTTTACTTTGATTGGTACAAAATACACCTCCTAAACAGATGTATTTGCCCCATGGAATTACAACATCCTCATTTACTCCCTGGAGTCTCTTCCTCCCCTTAGGTCTAACCCTGTTTGCTTGTGACATGATGAGGGTTCTCGTTGCACTCTAGAATCTAGAGACAAAATACAAGCCTGTGGTTTAAAACCAAAGATAAGTAGAAATACTTCCAACTCAACTGCATGACTGATGATCCTAAGGGCCACTATAGTCTATGCTTCACATGATAGTGCTGGAGCTTGAAGAAAAAAAAAAAATTAATTAAATACCATT
>JAOEGS010008490.1:49029-79332 GCA_025447755.1 Corythornis vintsioides | reverse complement strand
TGACTTGGTCTAGGTGCCCCTGCTCTGGCAGGGGGGTTGGACTAGATGATCTTCTAGGTCCCTTCCAACCCCTGGCAGTCTGTGATTCTATGAAAAAACTAACCAACCACCACAACAAAGACCTTGTTCCCCCTGTGACAGTCACAGAAACAAGGAGAGAGCAATGCCATCAGAATATTCAGCAAACACGTGGCAAGTGCCACTTCTGGTGCCAGCCCACGACACAACAAGTGGGAGTTCTCCAAGAGAAAACTGAAATCTTTCAGGCTACCCTTGACTTAAATGAATAACAATTCCAGTTCTGAAATACTACTAGACATGTTAGTCAATATTCTTCTAGTCCAAGACAACTATACACACATGAAATGTGCCATAATTCCATAAAAAATATGTTTTCATAGTGTAGCAGGAAAATTAAGAACATAAAACTGGAAGGGAAGTAATTTTTCTATCTTGGCATGGCAACCTGTGGATCTCTTTGTGTCATAAAGAATATCTACTTCTTCCAAACTCTGAGGGCAAGACTTCACAAAAAATAGAAAACTTAAACCCAGTTTTGCTTGGGAAACTTTTGTCCCAAACATTTCTCATTTTGCTATAGGAAATCAATTTGCATCACTGATGGTATCATTCAAACCACCCAGCACTATGTGGTTAGAAGGTAATTTACTTTTCTGCTGAAGCAATTTGATACTTGTTCTGATTTGTGATTTTCATTTTGTTTGTTAATGAAAAAAATTAATGAGCAATGTTACTGGAAACACGACTCCGAGCTTTGGCATTATTAAATATGTTTGTAATACACTGTACATTATGTTGATTGCACAGTTGGAGCCAAAGCCTTGGCAATCAAGGCACCAGTCAATCATTCCCACAGACAATGAAGGCACAGGGCAGATGTTTTGCACATACCTTTGCACTGATTTGTGTTTTTGTCAAGAATTGCCTTTGTGGATACAATTTTCCCATACCTACGGAGAAAACAAAACCAGAAATACAGGTCATTATATTTTAATAACATACACAGCTATTTTTTTGCACACACATGCTAAGGACAGTGTTTGCCTGGTGCTCCTGGAGAGGTTCTGTGACCGCAGTTCCACAAACACCTTTAGGGTTCAACTGGAAAGCAGGGGTTGTTTGCCACACCCTGCCCACCTCTGGGTCAATTCAGCTGTGAACAAATCCCCATCACAGGAAGGGTTTTGGGACAGCAGCACCAGCAGAAAGGTTTCACTGGTTAGATTAATGAGTTTTTCATTTTTAGCTGCCAGAGGAGGCTCATCTGAAGGCCAGGATCCTCCAGCATTACCACCAGTGCAGGAATATGGTGATTTTTCCACATGCCTGCACTTACACACTCCACACTCCAGCTTTGGGTAAACAGGAGCTCTGAGCTCATCTTCCAGCTCTTCCAAAGATGAATGTGAATACTTATTTGAATTTATATCACCCTCAACAGCATGGCACTGCACTGCAGTTTGATAGATGCAGCATCATGAAGGAGGAATTTGAGCAGCCACAACTTGTTGAATTAAGCAACTAGAACATAAAACAGATACCTGTCTTTACCTCACAGAGGTTAAGACTAAAAATGCAGACTTGATATCACAAAACCTTGATAAAATAAGGTGTTTATGGTTGAATACAGACTTCAGGAGAATACAAAAAACAATGTTATTTTTCAAGTCACTTCTCTGCCTTGGTGTCTGCATCACTGGAGAGCCTCCTCTGAAATGTCCTTTCCCAGGATTTTTAAAAAGCATGACTGGTACTCTGACAGATTGGGTTTTCATTGGGAAGACTTTTCCATGGAACAAAACTTTCACCATCAATGAAAGACATATTACTATAAACAATTATTTTATCTTGTGGCAAAGCAACACCCATGAAAAATAACCAACAATAAATCAATTTTAAACCAACTAAATGTATGGCAGACCCTTTTTTGGTTCATCTCTACTAAAAGCAATATAAATCTGGTGCCAGTGACTTCTACTTGAAGAATTCCAGAAACCAGGATGTGGAAGACATTTCTGTAATTCCATTCTCTGCCTCAGCAGGAAACCCCTGTCTCCTACTACACAGAAAAGGACTAAAAGGGTAGCTAGAGCACTGGACTACATGTTCAAGGCAATGCTCTTTGTCATACCAGTCTGTAAACACACCCAATAAATCAGGAAAAAAAACCAAATGAAACCAACCACAACAAAATATGCAAACAAACAAAATAATAATAATAATAATAATAATAATAATAATAATAATAATAATACCACCACACAAAAAAAGAAACCAAAACAGAAACCAAAGAGCTCACGGCACCATCATTCACAGGGGAAGAGGGACCTTTGGGTTTCAGTTTGGGACCCAGCAAACACTTAAATATCCCAAGAAGGGGAGCAGCACCAGCAGGCAAGAAGGGGAACTGCCTGCCTAAACATACTCTGGCAGCAGCAAATAAGATTTGAGGTTTCTACACTGAGTGTGAGGTGCAGCCACTCATCTGTAGCTAAAGGCCACTGTCTCTCCATCTCTCTTTGTGACTGATGCAGGGTGAGACTTCCCATTTCACTATTTTCACTCACCCCAAGAACCTGCAAAGGCATTTCTTTCCACTTTGCTTTCATTTCAGGGAGGAAAACCATGCTTTGCTTTGTTTGGTTGAGACTGAAATCAGGCGGGAGGAGGGCAAAGTGACCCCAAAGCATTAATAGTTTTGGAATCTCAGTAAAGCCTCAAAATTCAACAGTCTTTTAGGAACAACAACAACAAAATGAAAGCCTTTCTCCCCTGCACACATCCCCTTTATTTACTGGTTCTAGAGACAGGATTTTGTGCTCTGAAGGCAGGTGTAATCCTCTGGACACTCCACCACGCTGGGGACATGGACAGGTACTTGTGGGTCTATTTGGCCATAGCTGGCTCCATCCCACCCACACATGTGACAGATGTGATGGTAACCAAGAGAACTCCTGCTTTTCCAGCCTCATGGCTCTGTTTAGCCTGGGGAAGAAGAGGCTGAGTGAGGATCTGATCAGTGCTTATAAATATCTAAAGGGGGGGGTGTCAGTAAGATGGGGCCAGGCTCTTCTCTGGGGCATCCAGGGACTAGAGGCAGTGGCCATCAACTGGAAAACAGGAGGTTCAATCTCAACATGAGGAAAAACTTCTTCACTGCTCTGGCAGGGGTTTGGACTAGATGATCTTTAGAGGTCCCTCCCAACCCCTAACATTCTGGGATTCTTTGTGTCTCCACAATCAAGGCCTTTATATTAACTAAGTTCCACTTAAATTTCTAATTCATGATGGTAATACCTGAAGTTGATTTTGGCCTCAAAGCCATAAGAGTGCATATCTTAAGAAGGCAAAGCCAAATGCTCTGCTAGTGTGATTTATGGCCCAGTGGGCCAACTCAGCCAGGAGGAAATTGGCCCATGCAGTGCATCTTCATTTCTTTGATTTATTTCTATTAGAAATACATGAAAAACACTCCAAAACATGCCCAGCTCATCCAGCAAAGGACCTCTGACAAACGTATGGAAAAGGACTCCAACTAAAATCAGTGGCTAACCCACAACAACCTCAAATAAAACACAGCCCCCACCTAAACTTCCTCCAACCAAAACCCACACCCAGCCTCCATCTCAGCCCAGCCACCCCTAATGAATTGCTATGTTGTTTAACCCAAGTCACGTGAGAGCTACAAGTTCACATTTCTTGCCAACACAGACAGGCATTTGTGGTTCCACTGCTTTGAGAAGAGATTTCCCAGAGTTATTTGCTACACACTGTGATCCTGCAAACACTTGGCTGCACTCGAGGTTTTACTCACAGAAGTAATTCTGTTTGGTTCAACAGAGGTTTCCTCCCACACATAAAGTTAGGTGCACACCTTCCCATTTCAGAAACAGACATCAGAGCAGCACCATAAACTGTTAGAGGCAATTAGCCATATGCAGGCAAATTAATCTGCTGCTATAAACCTTGAGCACTACCACAATAAACTCATCAGAATTCATTTGGATGCTGTATTCCTAAATATTTCAAGTAATTATTTTACAGCAATCGGGACATCAGTTCTAATGAGGAATGTTTGTGTGCTACAAGAAATCAGGAAGGTATTTTGTTCTTACAAATGCCTGGTCATATGTCTGTCTTGCAATCACAGAATCATAGGAATCAAAAAAGTCATGTTTTCTCTCCAAAGTTGTTTGGCTTTCTGTCTTGTGACTTTC
Organism: Corythornis vintsioides; assembly: GCA_025447755.1. Lineage (NCBI taxonomy): Eukaryota > Metazoa > Chordata > Aves > Coraciiformes > Alcedinidae > Corythornis > Corythornis vintsioides. The sequence goes on along the minus strand of JAOEGS010008490.1, from coordinate 75,094 downwards.
AGTTGTCATTTGAACCCAGGAGTGCCAAAAACCATCTTCACTGGGAATGTCCCCAGAAATAAGGATAAAGTGCCTCCTAAGAGTTGGCTTCTTGTTTTCTTTTATTTAAATGGAATCTACTATAAAATTCAGCAGCCTGCACACCTCTATTTTACAAACCATTGTCATGAATGTAAAAAATACCAGGTGCAGTTTGCTTGTCATGAGCAAACAGTGACTACCTGTCTTCATTGTTCCTCAAAACACACAAAGACTACCAAGAAAATGACAAGGTTTGATGACTGCAGAAGGTGATGCAGCCCCAGAAGGGAGAGTAACTGGTCAAACTCATTGCCAAAGTCTGATGTCCCAGACAGAAGATCTCTACAGAAAGCTATCAGACAGCTTCCAGGATGCAAAATTCATCACTAAATTAAGTCCCATGCACTGTCCTCCTCACCTACAAGGTGGCAGATGCACAGCCACGTACAAAACACACTTTTTATCCAGTTCTAGTTACTGCCTGGGTGTTTTAGATGCGAAACGTGGGATTTCACCCCAGAATTCTTCCTTGTTGAGTTGAAACAATGGAGTTGCCATGCAATTTCCAAGCTCAGAGCAAAATAACTCTACCTCCACAGCACTGGGGTTCACTCAAGGCCTCACCCGTTGCTGAGAGCACAATTCAGCACCTGAAACCAGTCTGCATTTCTGGGCATTGAGGTAACAGATGAATTTGACCAGGAGTAATTGGATTTAGATAAGCAACTCTGAGGCTCTTTCGTTCTCAGGAATTAATATATAAATAGCATAACTGGGTTTATTTTGTTTAAAGCAGGCTCTATTAGGAAAATCATGGATTTCAGGAGGAAAAAAAAAAGCCATATTATTAAGACCTAAAGCACAGAAGGAATTGCTGCTGAGTTTCTCAGGGACATTATTCCTATAATATAATACCACAAACTTAAGACATTCATACACACACAAAAGGAAGATTCACTCAAAGAAAATCCTGATTCAGATGATCATTTCTGGGCATTTCATCTACCACATGACATTTTCAAGGCTTGCATTTTTTCTCAGCAATACAACACATTATTACTCTATCTGTTAATAGTTTGAGCTGCTTTGTTGTTGTTTCTCTGTATATCATTTTTAATTCATAAAGGGAAAAGTTAAGACCAAAGTTTTTTATTCACTTAAAATCCAACAACATTCAGAGCATTTTTGCTCAGTGCATGGCTTGAGGAACAAACAGGAGGAGGTAGTTACAAGGAACCTCCAGCACTCTGGATTAAAAAGAGCATATTTCTGCAAGAGTTTAATATCTGGCTGCTCTGTCTTCTCTACTTCAGTCTGGTTGTCAAGTACATTAAAATGTACTAACAAGGCAGGTAGGAGTCCAGTTCTAAGCAGATGGTAACGAATGTTGTGGCATCTATGAGAAGTGAATTTTCAAGAGTATGCAAGATGATGAACCACTGAAGGAATGTATGAATATTTCATATCTTCTGGTACAGATATTTACTACTAAGGGTGTAGTAATTTGACTCATATATGGACTTATTATTATTCACCATCACCTCATGTCCACTGCAAATATGTTTTTCAGAAGTATGAGAGAAAAAATAAGCTACAAAACCCCATGAAATAACTACAAGCAGATGTCTTTGAACACTGTCATGGCTTTAGACAAACAAACCCCAGTATCATACCATTCTCCTGAATAACAGCTCCATGTGTGGAGGAAAGAACCTAAGAGACTGTTTCAGATTATGGATCATTCCTTTTACCTCACCCTGCCTTTACAGACTGTATTCAGAAACCCTGCTGTCTCAGGAGAAGATGCAAGCATCATTTAGCTGAAATCACGGAGCTCTGACACATCCTTGGAGCAGCTGAATTAGGTCTTTTGGAGCTCTTTTAATGAAGAATATGGAAAACTTGGTCATTTTAGTGAAATTTGCTTCTTGCAAAATTTCAATCAACTCGGGCAGAGAACACTGTAAATAAACCTCTTCACATGTGCATAAAAACACCTACAGCTACAGAATCCTTATGCTGTTAAACTGTTAGCTTTTATTTCCAGCACCCTTAAAATCTACTGCTCTGAAAGCACAGGAATGCATCTCAGCTTCATCTTCACTAAGATGATAAAGGCATCTCACATTCCAGTCAGAAATGTATTGAAAAGACACAAGAAAGAATCATATTTCCTATTCAGACTAATCTGCATTCATCTACTTAAACATTATGTGCACATTCACTCTGGAAAAATAAGTACCATATGAAAGCATTCAGGCTCTGGAGACTTATTGTAATTGTTTTCAGTACTTGTGAAATTAAGCCAGGTAAAACAGAAGTGCAAGTAAATAAAATTTAAACAGATACTACATTTCTGGAAATAAAAAGAACTGGAATTTTCAGACCTGTAAGGAGTGCATCACTTCAGTAGTTCAGAGGTAACTTTTCCTGCAACCCTGTTCCTTTCCTTACCAAAATAAAATAGTTTTTAAAAAAAGCCTTTTTTTTTTTGTCTGCTTATAAACGAAATTAAGTGGCTTGATCCAATACTTGCCAAAATCAAAGGCAGTTCTTTCATTGCCTTCAGTAGGTACAAGCTCAAATCCTATTCACAGTGATTATAATAAGGCTAGAGATTTGTCACACTCTTGATCCCCAAGACAGAATAAAATGACACTACAAAAGTGGCAGTCCCCATAAAAGCCTGAGATTTTACAGTGGTTTTCACCAGTTTGTTGCAAATAAGACAGTTGGCTCTTAGCTGCAGATTTTCTTCTAAATGCTGTTTATTCCGAATTAGTGCTATATATTATATTCATATTATATCTCTATGTTTAAGTGTTGAAGCTATTTAAGACTATTTAAAACATTATTACAATATCGTATATCATACTTAAATTAAAATTCTGACATTTCTCTTTTAGCTTTGATAGAAAGCTCTGGTTTTCTCTCACTGTTCTGCCATGACAAATAACCAGTGTTAATAATTAATTAGCAAAATATTCTCCAGTTGCTAAATTAAGGATAGAAAACAAAATTCATGCACAAATTAATAACAACTATGATTTCATGCAGAACACTTCAGCCCTTCTTCTGGGCCATCATTAAATCTTCAACTACTAATTATTCCATATTTGCAAGAAATCAGATGTCTTAAATAAAACGCAACTTTTGTTTGCAGACACTTAGCAGTGCCATTAAATTTTCTGCATAATGATAGGATGCATTATTGGGAAGACAGCTTAGGGATTTTAATCATGGACTGAGATGTGGTTGACTGTAGCCTGTCACAAATGATAATGCCAAACATACCCAAATTTTCAATTAACAGAGGGGGAAAAAAAAAAACTTTTTAGAAGTCCAAAACCTATCGTTTCTACCACAAAGACATTGCTCATTGGCACTGGAAGAAAAACTAAAGCAGATCTTTGAACATAAAGAATCTCCTCTATCCAACAAGTCCATTATTTCAGATATTGTGGGAATAAACTCCTCAACATATCATTCCTGTGTGTAGAATTTATTTCCTTTTTCTGTTCCTTCATGCTGTGCTGTCTTGTATCTGATTTCTCATTCACAGCCTTGCTCACTTATGGAGGATTCATTGTTAAATTACAGTTGGTATGAACCAGCATGCCAGCATACCATGATATTAATCTCTAAAGTATTCAGTCATTTAACAATAGCCTCATTATTCAGGGGAACTCAGAGCATTCAATTTGTACGGATTTTCTAACATTTCACTAAAACAATTTACTCCTAAAAGAATGACTGGAACATATTGGTTTTTATATATATATATGTCCACACACACACACACACATATATGTAAGTCTCAATCAGATGGTTTCTCTCCAGTAACAGCCAAAAACAGGAACTAAAAAGGAATTAAAGCAAAAAAGCAAGAACTCCACCAGAGATCATGAACTCAAAGTGATAATTTAAAGCTAAAGCATTTTACAAAGTTCACACAGAGGCCATTTGAATCAAATGTGTGAGAGACTTTTTCAGCTCAGAGCTCCCATTTCATTATTTGCAAATTAGAAAATGCAGGTACTTGGGATGTCTTTGCAATCAACATCAATTTGAGAGGGATTGTTTCTTAGGATTTTTACTTGGCAATCCAGATATTTCAGGAATTACATCCCAGAACTGCTTTTTTTTCAATATACTAATTTCAATCTGTAAACTGGATGAAGCTGTTCAGCATGCAACATGGATATATAATTTATCAATCCTGAGTCTTTTTACAAGTTTTCAAAATGCTTTAAAAACCTACAAGTGAATACAACATGAAATGAAGAGTCATCTGTTACAAAACCACGTTTACAGGTGTAAAAAATACTTTTACCTTAGTGCCCTTATCTGTTATATAAATAATTCTTCATTCGTTACTGTCCACAGAAAGATGGACATAGAAACAAACATATGAGCCTCACTGTGTCAGCCTGGTTTGTATCTGTGGAGAGGAAGAGCTTATTAAAAACTGTGTTTTGGATCAGGCTCTTGGTTTCCAGAAGCGTGGTGCCCTTTAGGTCCAGTGGGTGCCCCAGTTTACACCAGTGGAGCAACAGCCTCATTATTTTCTGTCTTTGAGCACTGAAGTTATATTTTAACAGAACATCAAGGAGCAGGGAATAGGGGATAATTAGCACATCTTGTAGCTCTCTGCTCATCACTCAGCACTTCTGAGCCTAAGACAAACAGAATCTTAGTCAACCAAAAACTCCTCACTCAGGCTTTGTGCCAGCTGCTCTCACTGGTCACCTTGGCTGTGTCTCCTGCAGAAGGAAAGCCAACATTGGCAAGTGCTGGGCTCTGCTGTGGCTCAGCTTGTACCCAGAAATAGCTCATGTGGACCAGGAAGATGTTAGATAAGCCATGGGATTGACTAAATAAATACACACTTTATGTACTTCGTGTCTTCTGTCCTTAAAAGGAGACCTGGTTGGTCATACCTGGCAGAACCCTTGATGGAGAGCTATGAAAAAAGATGTGCTGTGCAGTCTGTCCTTTCTGAAATATACATGGGCAGATCTGGAGAAAGGAGCAAGAATTTAAATATTTTATGTTTCTGCTGAGAAATTTAACCCCAGGAACAAAAGATTCACTGAAAACATGGTGAGCACTTCTTGAAATCTGATCAGTAACACTGGTTTTGGAAGCAAATTAGCTTCAGTTGCTTGGGAGCCCTCAAGAAAAGACTTTTATATATTACTGGCTTCGGGTGCCTTCAAATAAACTAATTAAGATACAATCCTCAAATCATATAAAGATACACAGGGAAAAGCTGACAACTCATTCTGAGTATTGGGTGTTGTTTGAGAGACAGACAAGACCATGATTTGCTGGGATAAACACACAATTATTCCTGTAACTGGCCAAGGAGATTAGTACTGACATTCCTGGTGCTCGTGTATTAGAAACTAAAAAGTAAATACATCTGAGTTATCTTTTTATTTTGCTTATATAACCTTTGTGATAAACTGAGGTTGGATTTTCAGACCTCTCTTTACAGCCGTGAAGAAAAACCTACATTTTTTTCTCAAGATTTGAAGGCTGAGATTTTCATCTTAGCACATGCCTCAGGATCTCAGTGTTTAAGAACAAAATATTGTGAACCTCACAATAAACTTCTGAGGGTTGGCAACACCAAGGGCAACATCTCCATCAAATGCTAGGGAATGTTCTCAGCTAGGGAAAAAAACCCACACCATTTGGCAGTTGGATATTTTGGGTCCCAGAAAACAACTTTGTGAAGAAAAAAAAAATAAATTAAATAACAGTGAACAAATCCATCCTGCTTTACATTCCCCACTTTGTAAAAAGAGCTGGATTTAAAGATTTATGGAAACCCTAGAGACACTCCTCACTTTACTGCTGCTATCACACATATAAATGACAAGTACGTCCTATATGGATAAATTATGTTCCAGCAGCCAAAATATAACCTGCCAAATGTGCTGGGTTTAAAAATTAATAACAGAAAATTCACAATTATCACATCTAGTGGCAAGCTGACTGCTTTTTGAACATTCCATCAGAAGCTGTGAAAGCACAAAACCAACACAAAAAGGACACAGCCAGTCTTCATGGAGTCAAAGACACATCCCATGAGGAACAGAGCTATAGTCTGAAAATATTTACAGCTAGGAACAACTGAATTCATACTCTGGAAAGCACTGGATACACCCAACAGCCACCCCTCATAAACCAACTACTTATCAGGCCATGGATTTACTAATTCCTGAAACATTTTATTTATCAACAGCACTCCCTTCCTCCCACTGATTCAACCATGGGAATTTCTGACTCTTTCCCTTTCTGCTGCTCAAGAAAGGAAGTTCTCAAAAGGCCAACATCTCGAGTGAGAAGCCAGAGCAAAGACAAGGTCTGCTCCAGCTCTTCACCTCCCATACGCCTCTGCTTTCTTTGGGCTTGCTCCAGAGACCACTGAGATCAAGAGAAGGACCTCTGGATTTGCCCTGCTCTGCCATTTCTGAGCCACTGAGTTCACTCCACATGCAGCATTCCGTTTTGTAAGACAATTTCATCAGCTCAGACTCCAGCTTCTTTTTGATTCCCACAATCTCGGGACAATAGTTCCTCTGTTCAAGCTTCCATGTTTATGGGAACGTTATCTCTGGTTTAGCCTTTACTATTGAGCAGAGTGACAGAAGAAAGATCCTCTTGTTTGAGATGTAAAGATTTATGTCTGCTTACATTTTTAAGATAGAAAAACATACAAACATACTTACAAAGTCTAAGCAAATTTACTCTGATTAAAGCTGTTATCTGAATGATACTTAACACCAGTTACAGTTTAGTTCCCTTATCTCCTCTATGAAATGTTCTTTTCAAAATCTGTTTGAGAGTCAAACAACAGCATCCTGGGGAAAACAAGCCTCCTGCAGCCTGTCTGCAAAGGATGGGAAGCAGCAAGGTTTCAGCAGTAGGAGACCAGCAGGAGAGAGGGAAGCAAACCCAGTGTGGAGGCCTTTCCTAGCCACTGGGCCACTCAAAGTTGAGAGACACTTGGTGCTGCTGTGAAACTAAGTCAGAGAAAAGACATGAAGATACATAGTGGAGAATGGCAGAAGAAAATGACTCGTCTGAATTCCCAACTTCATGCTCAGTGAGGAACAGAAGGGCCCATCCATGGCCACCCTGGTTCTGCAGCAGAGCGTGGAGCTAGCTGGGCTGTCTTTGCCCTAGTCCCAGGTTTCCCTGCATGGCTCTAAACCCAGAAGCAGCTGCAATACAGATGCTCCTTCAGCAAGTGCAACGCTCAGTACTGATCCAGTTCTGTGTGTTTCTGCTCAGTCTGAGAGAAAAATGCACTTGAAAAAAGAGCCACTATTTGTGTAAACCCCAGGCAGCCTTCTACCCAACCTCCCCGTGTCCCCCACCCCAGAGCTTCTCCAGAAGACCCTTCTCTCTCCCATCTCTAAGATCAGGCTGCTCAAGACCTGACCAAATTGGACAGGGGGGCAGGGAAAACACACCTGGAACAGAAAGCCTTTCCAGTCCTCCTTCACTTCTGAAGAAGCCTTTGTCTTTTTTAATCCCTGCTCTGCCAATTTTGTCTCCCCTTCCCCCCTCTCCCCCTTCAGTGGAAATTTTCTGCTCTTTATAAACCTGGCTCTCTGCAGAAAATTGATTTCCCTTAGGATACAGCCATCCTACTGTTCTATGCATGGTCACTAATGACCATCCTGCTCACCAGAGACAGACACAGTGGCACTCCTCCCCAGCTCCTCAGCATAGAAACCACAGAGGGGGAAAATCAGAACAGACTCAGAGCTTAACCACACCAAGAGTTCATTATCTCCAGAAAATACCATATAAAATCCTCAAATGAGCTATTATGAGAGTAAAATAATTCTGATTTCTGTCACTCTTTGCTTCTACTGCACTAGATTAAAATTTTTTAATCTTCCCCAAATAATGACCATCACCTCCCTCCCTCCCTCCCAGAGCCATGCAGGAATGAACTGCAAATCAGATGTGGTCTGAACTCATGAACTGCTTGTATTAGGGTGTCCTAATATATATATCAGGGTGTCCAAGGGCAGAATGCATTTCAGCACACCCTACAGAACCTGCCCAAAGATAGGAGAAAATATCTGGGGGCTACACTTCTTGCTGTGGTAGCTTGGTACCTGCTGGCTCCATCATCTCTGGGAGATCTGCAGTCTCATGTTTGATTGCTGTGAAGTCTCATCCTTGGAGTGACAGAGGATTTTCCCCTTAGCTCTTGATGTCTCTGATGCCAATGGGCAAACTAAAATGACTGTACTCACAAAACAGCTGAGGCCTTTGGTATAAACATCTTATGGATAGACAGTAAATTGACTCTTCCCCTCCTCCTTGACCCACATGGTCCTTGCAAGAAATTCCCCTGGTCCCTGTTGGTAAGGGAAGTACAGTGGAGGACTGGAAGCCACAAGGAAGATGATGGGATAGTCAAAACCTTTTCTTCCATTTCCAACAAAGCATTTTTATGTGATGATTCTTATCTTGCTTATTGAGTTGCATGACTAGTTTCAGCAGTACCAGAAATCAGAAAAAAAAATATAAGTAAGGCCCAAAGATGGGTATAGAGGTTTGGGTTTTTTTATCAATATAATTCAGCTTAGTTCCAGTGAATTTACCTCAAATAAATGAGAGCAAGTTTGCCTCAAATAAATGAGAGCAGTGTCTTTAAATGAAAAGGTAAATTTAGAACAAAATAATTCTGTTTTATTGACTAAAATAAGTTCTAAAATTAGGGAAGGGGCTTATCTACTGAAAACTTAGTCTGAAAAAAGTCATCTTAGGCACCACCTGATGCAGCACTTCAAAAGTGCTGGGGTGGCTGCACTCCCCCAGCCAAGAAATTCATATTTAAAGCTCACACTGCCCAGCAAATTGTGCCAGGGTTTCTTTCTCTGCCTCTCACTGGTGCTCACTGACATCAGCTGAAGAAACCCTCCACAGACAAACAGGACGATCCACCCCACGCAGGCTTCACAAAATCACATGCCCTGTGGAAATTTCCTCATTACCCACGACACAGGTAAGTCAGGGATAAAGTTTCAAGCCTGAACTCCACAATGTCCTGCCTTTTGCTAGTCTACACAGCTCTTTAATGTTATGGTAATAGAATTGTGGTGGGTGTGATTGAATTACCCCCGCTCTGGATGCCAGCACGAGTGGTTTGCTGTGTAACAGGAGAGCTTTACTGCACATACTGGCACTAAATGCCATTAAGCAGACCAGCTGCACCCTCCTGATAGCAGGACTGGAGGGCTACCTCATTAGGAGGCAATGAGCACTTCACTGCTGGCACAGGGCCTCCATCCCCTGAGCCCCACCAGGCCAAAGAACGTGTCCTGGGAATCTGCTGGGAGTACTCAGCTCCATCCCTCTCCAGCCTCAACATCCTGAGTCCTCCGTGGTGCTGCTGTGACTTGGCAGATTGAAAAGAGAGAGATGGGTTTACTTGGTGACATTTGGACTGCAGGTGCAACGTCAGGCTGCTAAATTCTCCACTGGGACTGCCTCACACGCTGGTGACAGCTACTAACTAGTGCCACTGTCCTGTACAAACCCCCTTCACAAGATCTCTGCTTAGCAGACAGACTAGAGAGCCACCTCTCCCTGAGCTGTAAGAGTTGTAAGGCAGCCTCCAAAGGGAGACTGAACACAAGCTTTCCACCAGTACCCTTGCTCTGCTAACCAATACCTGCTAAGCAAAGGCTGAGCCTGAGTGCTGTGAGGAGGGCTGCATTAGGGGAGAAAGCAGGGGATGGAGAGGTGAGGAAAAAAAAAGGATGAAAGAACATGGAATTTAAGCCTGTTCCATGCTGCTGGCTCAGCACACCCTAAACTGTACTGACAGACAACATAATCCAAGGAGTTTCAATGTATTCCAGTCACTCTTCTTGCCACTCTGACCCTCCTCTCCCTCACCTCAGAAGCCCCGCAGCATCCAGTGTTCCCAGGTGCCATGGGACCAGCATGGCAGGGGCACAGCAGGGACAAACAACACGGTCTCATGATTAAGTCCATGTTTCTCTACATTTAAAAGCCAACAAACAAAGGCAGGAACCCAACAAGAACTGATGATTGCAAGTCCATGTGACAACAAAGCCAGGTTTTTCTTACCATTCTGAACAAAGAGGCGAAACAACTAGAAGTGCTGACAGTATTTAACAGCTGATTCATTAGAGAAATTCAGTTCTACAAAACTAAGGATGGATTAGATTCAAATTCCTTATTTAAAAAAAAAAAAGCTTCGAGGGTCCTGCAGTTTTCTCACTCCATAGGTTTTTGTTAGGATGAGGGTGAACAGGCACCTGGTTTACAATTAAAGGTAATCAAAACCTCCGAGGTGGAGAGATGAGTTTCTGCTCCTGACAAGTGTGAGTACCAGTGTCCTGAGATGTCCACAGGGCACATCCTTCACCCACTAACCCTCCTGCCAGGACACCATGGCAGCTTTGGAGCAACATTTACCCTGCTTGGGAACACAGATGTTCCAGTGACACATTTCACCCACTTAAGGACACATACAAACAGACACAGCTACATAAACTGTTCATAACCATAAATCTCCATAAAGATGAAAAGGAAATTATTCCTAACCTCATATAATTAGTTTTTAAACCATTAAAATGACCCCTGCAGTTACAGATGAAATTATCCAAAGACTGGAGAAAACCATTTTATAATCAGACTTAAACAAAGCCATATATTTTGATAGTAAAAAGAAAAAATACATCTGGAAAGTGACGACTACAGTGCATAATAAATACATCTGGAAGGACAGAGGGAGAAGGAGAAAATCTGAAAGGTCCTTAGTCTGATTACACCAACAGGGAAAAATCAACATCAGGAAGTGACCTGGAAGTGGATCAAATATTCTGGGCAGGGAACACAGTTAACAGGAACAAACTGTTAGCCACAGCAGGAGGGATTTTTCTTTTGTGTTGCTTTTCTATCTTCAACTCCAGAGTGGGTACTTTTCTGGAATATCCTCTTTACATTAAAATAAATTGCTATATTCAGTCCAAGAGCAAATAAGGGAAATTTAAGGACCCGAAACAACCAAAAAGTAATAGTAGACCATCTTGGTCTCTTCTGGATCTTAAATTCCATGAATCTGTGAATTATTTTCTCCCTTTTAATTACTATTTCCCTAACATAAAGAAGTTTAAAAGTTAATGTTCTTCTTGAATCAGTGAATTGCAGAAAATAATTGAAGTTTCATAATTGGATTATAACCCCAGGAGTATATGGAAATGCTGGAGTGGGAGGCTGAAGTAAGGAAAGCATGTCTGCTTTTTGGGTTTTGGGTTTTTTTTTCATGTGATCACCAGGCAGTAATGGCCATAAATGCAGCAGTTATTACCTGTATGACACTGCAACAATAACATGGCTGTGATCCTGCAATAACTGCTATTTGAACAGACTGCTCATGGAGCTTATACAGGGTTGGGTGGCTGCTGGCAGAGCTGATTTCAGAACACGACCTGTATTTTCCACATTGCCTCGTTGTTTGAGTTGGGGTTACCCCCAGAGCTGCAGCTAGGTACTTTCCAAGGGAAACAGAACCCGAAGCTCTCCAGTTTCTCTAGAGCTCACGATGGGAACACAGAAAAATACAAGCCCAAAGGAAAATAAAATCTTCTCAGATCTCTGTCAAATCAACATCTTTTAAAAATTAGGCTGAAACCATTCCACGTTTTCTGTCTGTTTTCTAACAAGGCAGACGTAAAACGTCTGAAGTAGCTACAAAAATTCTAAGAAATTCTTTTTCTTGAGAACAACTCTTTAAAAAAAATTAAAAATTAAAGGCTTTGCAGCTTGTAACAAACGTAGGAGCAGTGCTTGTCACACAAATAATTCCGGGAAGTTAGCAAACCCTTGGAATGAAGGCCATGGCAGGCTGCAGAGCACAGAGCTCTTGTCAAAGCTTGTTTGGAATGGTCTGGGAAAGGCTAGCAGCTGAACACAATGCCATTGTTGTTTGCATGCTGATAATATTCAATAGCCTCCAAAGCTGCTCTGCCACTTCCCCTCCTATAGAAATTGCAGGCGTGCCCTAAGGTTCTTCCCATTTGCTGGAAGCAGTGCCCAGGTTATTCCTGTTTTGGAGGGGACATTCTAAAGCACAGCTGGATTTGCTTCCTTCCAGCCAAGCTTCAGGACAATGTATTTCTTATTCTCTGTGTCACACCTTCTAGAGTGAGGTCACAGCAACACTTCTGCCAGTGTCAGATCATGACTAGTGTGGCTACATCCTCTCCCACAAGTTGGTGACTCCTAAGGAGTATAAAACACATCCCAGGCAGAGAACTTCCCAATTCCTCCAGCCTTTGGTTCTGCATTCCCACCACTGCCATCAGCTCTCAAAGGCAACAGATCAGAGACCTACTGAACGTGACAGCACAGGATTTAGGAGAACAAACACCAAAAATGCAGACAGATCCCAAAGACATGGACAAGCTTCAAAGCAGGACACGTAACCAGAGCTCTCACTGCTACTATTCCCATTACAAACATACATGAGGGCTCCAGAACAGCACTGAAGGAACCTTTGCCAAACCACCAGTGCATCAATCAGTCTTCTCACTGGAAAGCAGAAACCGAGCACCAGAGCTCTACAGGATCACAGAACTGTTTTGGTTGGAAAAGACCTTCAGGATCATCAAGTCCAACTGCTAACCAAACACTGCCAGGTCACCACTAAACCGTGTCCATAGGCACCACATCTACACGTCTGTTCAGTTCCTCCAGGGATGGTGACTCCACCACTGCCCTCAGCAGCCTGGGCCAGGGCTTGACAACCATTCCAGTGAAGATTTTCCCAGTACCCAACCTGGTACAATTTCTCTTGTTTTATCAGTTGTTACTTAAGAGATGAACCCCCACCTGGCTACAGCCTCCTTTCAGGCAGTTGTTGAGAGCAATAAGGTTTGTCCTGAGACTTCTCTTCTCCAGGCTAAACAAATCCAGATCCTTCAGCCACTGACTGCTCACAAGACTTGTTCTCTAGACCCTTCACCAGCTTCACTGCTCTTCTTTGGACACACTCCAGCACCTCAGTGTCCTTCTTGTGGTGAAGGGCCTAAAGCTGAACACAGTATTTGATGTGCAGCCTGAACAGTGCCACCAGTACAGGTGCACAATCACTTCCCTAGTCCTGCTGCCCACACTGATCACTGTTCCTGATCCAGGCCAGGGTGCTGTTGGCCTTCTTGGCCACCTGGGCACACTGCTGGCTCATGTTCAGCTGGCTGTCAACCAACACATTCAGGTTCTTTTCCACCAGGCAGCTTTCCAGACCCTCCTCCCCAGACCTGTAGTGTTTCCTGGGATTATGATGACCCAAGTGCAGGACCCAGCTCTTGGCCTTGCTGAACCTCATACAACTCAGACTGCCAAGAGTTCCATGGTCACGAAAACCCTACCACAGATCAGCACCCACTTCAGGAATCCAGACACACATGGTGCAGAGCCTGGCTGAGCTCTGTTCAGTTTGTGGCCACGAGCATTTTCAGACTCTTAGTTTCAGTAAGGTGACGAGAGGCTCGTGGAGGGGGATGCCATGGTTGCCTGGCTCCACCCAAAATATGCTGGAGAAGTGGAGGAAGAAAGAGGACAAGGAGAGACTGAAACATGCACTTCTCAGGTCAGAAGCAACTCACTGAGTGTGTCTGCCCTCTTTCTATCTCAACACCCCTTCTGCACAGTAAGCAAAACAAGTGGCCATTACGGTCGTGTCCTTCACACTGCTCTGCAGAAGACTCAATTTTTCTGTTATGAGCTCTCTGTTTTGTTGTGTTGAGGGTTTTTTTTTTTCCCCAAGGACTTTAATTAAAATTCATCTGAAGAAATGTTTTCAGCAGCAGTGTCTGAGAATGCTGCTTCCTCCCCTATCTGCCATTAAATCAGGTTCATCCAACTTGAAAGGAGATGAGAAGCTCACTGACACTCTGTCACACTCCAGTGAAAAGACGGGCACATTCAAAACAGAGGAGAGTGCAGGTGCTCCTTTATTACTTGATGCTGATTATTTTGCTGCCTTTCTTCCTGACAATGGGAACGTTCACATCCCAGATGGAGCTCTGTAGTGCTGTGGGCATTTGCTGACCTAGAGTTTTGTTTTCCCTGATGAAAGAGGCCAGGTAAGAAGAGGATTGGTTCACTGCCTGCTGGGGCAACTTTCATGTTTGGTTTTAACAACGGAAGACATTTGGAGATCATTTTAAGAAGGAATGAATATACAAATAATTGCTTAATGATTCCAGGTAAAGGAGAAAGAAAACCTGTGTGCATCCACATTTACACACTGCAAAGATGTAATATTTATACAACTGAGTGCACAACTCCAAATCCAGTGATTTCAGAACCCAAGATGTTGCTCAGATGACGAGTTCACTGCCTTGTACTAATCAGACCCAGAGATCAACCTCCAGTGTTTCTAACAGCACTAATATAACAGGCACTGTCACCATGAAGAGATCCTCAGTGCAAGAATTAACAGATCATGTCCACAGCATTAGGATCTTCTGCCTTTGTGTCAACTTTACACATCCTTCATGATCACCTTTGGGTTCCTGATCAAAGCTACTTTGACTCCAAAGTATGAACGTGACATTAATTTCTCCTCCCATCCCCAACATTCAAACTGGGAACAACTCTGGGGTGCTTGGCCCAACAGTACATCCTACTTGGGACTTAGCTTTCCTGATTTTACTTGGCTTTACTTGGAAAAATGAAGAAAATCTGGATGATTTTGAAGGTTTTTTCTTTCTCAAGCACGGGCATTTTTTTTGGTGCCCACAAAGACTCGTCTCTTCAGCAGATTTCAGAGCAACAAGAAAGTATTTCAGGATACAATGAAGGAAAAGACCCACTCATATTTAAGCAGGAACTACTCTATTGGATTTCACCTTGTTCCCAGATGAGCTAATCCCACTGAACGAGCATTCTCACCTTCATGCCCCTCTCTATATCACAGAGCAATGGTGCCTCCTGATATTCATTACAGGAAAGATGTAGATGATGTGCTTCTGGTTGAATTGCTGTTGAAGCCACAGTGCAGCTAACCTTGCTTTAACCTGCAAGGTTACACAACACACCAAATCCCTTTGTATCTCCAAAGATGATTTTTTAAGATCACAGGGGCTGACACTCTACTGCTGTATAAATCTCACATTGGGTTTTTTCCTTCATCAGGGCCAGGATAAGAACCCCAGTTTACACTGCACACAGATTTTGTCTAATGTAAGAACAACAGAATTACTTCAGGGATGCTTTTGGTCCTTTGGTTTTGAGCTCACTATGGGGACTTTATTTTGGTTAACATTTATGTTCTTTATGGCTCACAGTAACCATTTCTAATTAACATTTTCATGCAGGGAAAAAAAAAAAAAAAGGAAGGGAACTTTCTTTTCCCACATCTTCATTTCACCAGTTCTCATACAATATGGACTTCCTGTTATTTTCACAAAGGAAAAGGAAAAGGAAAATAAAAATAGCCAGGAATGGCTCTTGCTGCCTGCACACACTGCATAGGTGGCCATCATGAACTTCTATAAACTGAAAACTTGGTACTTGTTGCAGCTATTAACAAGAGACCCTGTCCTGAAAGTACCTTGAATTCCTTTGAAACCTCAATGAACTCATCAGTTTTCTGAGAGGAGAGCAGGAATGCACACAATTAATTTCAAAAGTAGTCTAGGATTTAAGTAATGGGTGTATTCTCAGTTAATAACCTCAGTTTCATTATCCTTGGGGCCAGCCCTTCAGTAGAATCCACGCAGTGGCAGCATCAATATTTATTCAGATGCTCCATGGGACAAGCCCAAGGACATGCAGATGAGATGAAAGGCTCAAATCTCACATTTGGTGAGATTTGTCAAGGAGACAATCAGGGTATCTAGAGAAAAACAACAAAAAAACAAAAAAACCCAAACCATACACACCAACAACACACCCCCATAACAAACCCAAAACTTCCAGTAATCTGCCAAAAATATGGCTCTGAAAGCTAGAGAAAGAAACACGACAGTCATGACTCACTAGGAATTTTCTATTCCTGGAAAAGCATTCCTCTAGGAAATTCCACATCATCATCCTCAAGAGTCAGCCTCAGCACCATACAGACTGCTGCTGTTCAGGTGTTCTGTAGAATCACAGAACCAGTTGGAAAAGACCTTTATGATCAATCAGGATCATCCCAGCTAAATTCCCTGGTGCAAGTGAAGGTCATTTCCACTTGTGAGGGAGCACAGCCCAACCCACACCTCACTGCAGCCTCCTTTCAGGCAGCTGTACAGAGCAGTAAGGTGCAAGTTTCCTTTCCTCCAGGCTGAACAGTTCCAGAGGCTCTGGAGAGCCTCTCTGCCTCCCCCCAAGCACATCAATACACTTGCATGACCTGGTGCTTTCCACTAGCTCCTGGCTATTCTTTAGTTAGAATTATTCTTTAATTAAGTCCTTTAATTTTACCCTGGACTACAAAGAAGTCAAAATGCAAAGAGTGATGAGGTCGCTAATTCAAAGAACAAAGCAGATGGGAATAGATTTCTGCAGGTACATTATAGACACAAGGAAGAGGACTAAGTCAGGACAAAAACATCCATTTAAACTATCAGACACTAGAAGTTTGAAGTTTCTTTCTTGTAGACTTGGACCAGGCAGGAAAATTTCATGACTGAATCAGCATAGACAGGGATCACCCTTTGAATAACTGCCAATATCTTAATTGTGCAATGAAATAATTAATTGCCAGTATCTTAATTGTGAAATTAATAAATCACATGTTGGGTTATTTAAGTCAACTTCTCTTTTCAAAAGTACTGGGAGTGGGATATTTTATATCTCTCTTCCCAAATCCACTCTCTGTTCTCCAAAACTTCTATTTAAAAAAACCAACAACTTGGGTCTAAGTCTTCTTTACTGAAAACATGTAAGAAAAAACAGAAATAACAAAATCTTGAGAGACAGACTGTGAGGTTTTGAAATGAAAAATGTTTGAAAATAATAAATCTCAACTGTTTAATTTATGTGTGAGATTTCCTTCAATGTCTCTCCCCTGGGATGAAGCTAGTGAGAGTGGGATGTGTCCAGTGTACCAACAGGCCACTCAGCAGCCTCTGCATGTTTTCAAGAGGATTTTGGAATTCTGGACAAAACAGAACACCTTGCATGAAAATTAGAGTGACAGGTTATGAATATTTCAGAGGTAATAATTTCTATTTTGCTTGCACAGTGACACACCATGCACATTTTTCTATCTATAATCTGTAATTTCCATCCTAAGGTTGAGCTTGCTACCTTTTAATGAAAGGGATATTTTGAGTGGGGAGATACAAGTATAATGGTATGTACCACTGCACCAGCAAACACTGTGCTGAAAAGGTAATGATGGGATATTTCCTGGTATTTCCATTAAATATTTTAAAATGAAAACTACAGACTAATAAATTCTGATGATCAATGTGATCACAGATGGGTAAAAAGTCTCTTTTTCAAAGACTTCAAGAAAGGTGAAGAGATAGGTGAAGGAAGTTTCTTTACTCAGTGTTTATGAGAATCCAAAAGAAGATACATAGAGAAAACAACAAATTCTTGTTTACTACACATTCCAGTTCTCTCCTTTGCAAGGTGACAGAGCCACTGCCACAAGTCCCAAAAGACACAGTGCCCCCCAACAGCTCCCTGCTGCACCAGGCACTGGGGGACTTTGCTGGCCACTTGCTCAGCCAAATACTGAGCATCAGAACCACTCAAAAAGAAAAACTTGCAGCAGAATTTTGTTTTCTGATTTACTCAGCCCGTGATGACTTGTTTTCCCCAAGTTATATGAGCAGTTTGACAGATGACTGTGACAAGGTTACTCTTCAACTGATAAAAGGTTTGATAGTGTCAGAACATTTGTCAGGGATGTCTGACATCACGTGCAATGGTCTCTGCACTTCAAGCATCAGTGGGACTCCAGTCTGTTGTTTTCTGCTCAGTGTCTGATACACAGCACCCAAACACAGCAGAAATACAGAACAGCAGCAAGGAGTCACCAAAACAGCCTTGTATTTTATAAATAAATAGTGATTAAATAGTTTCTTTTCCCACTTGGCAAGTTGCAACTAAATAAAACATATTACCCATCACTTAGGAGCTGTCCTTGCTGGAATAAACCTGGAAATGGAATTGCTGTAACTGTACATAACCATAAGCACTTCTAGCCATGCTTCTGAGAAAGAAATACTGTGGGTTGAGAAATATTTTCAGTTTCAATGACTTTCAATTATTCTGCAGCCCTGCCAAGTGTCAGGACTTACAAGTGACAGGGGTACCTGTGGCAGCCTTGTCACCTGCTGCAGCAGGGTTCAGGAGGCCCCACTTAGGCACTGGCAGCTACCCCAGGGGAATCAGGGTCATGGGCCTCAGCTACCTTGGGGGAACGCCTCTCAAACCAGCTCTCCAAAATCTTGTACTGAAAAATAATCATCTGGTTTATGGATTAGAATACCTGTTTGCACCTTGTACCAAATTATGCTCATATATTTTATAATATTTTTTATATTTTTTTTCACTGTCACACTTGTCAACCTCTGAGCTCAGCAACCTGTGACAACAACCAGAAGAAGTGACAAATGACTGAGGTGGCAACACCCAAGTTTTGTTGTGCACTGGGTTGTGAGTCACAGATCATCAGAACTATGAAATCTGTCATTAGGGAGTGTTTCTTGCCATGAAAACTCTCATTTTAGCAGACAGAAAAAGGAGTGTGAAGGCACTCACCCCTACACCCCAAACCTCATTACCAGCAAGCTTTCAACAGGCAGTCATCAGCTGTTCAAACTAAGGAATAACAACTCTCAAGTGCAGGAGACTTCTGATGTCTTTTTGTGGACATGCAAAAGGGTAAACCTGGCCACGTTTGAGATCTCCCCACCCCAAGACAGAGACACTGGAAGGGCACTTACGGCTGGCACAGCTTGATCAGGTCCTGGTCAGTGGTGCCGGGTGGAAGGCCTCGAATGTACAGGTTGGTTTTACTCAACTGCTCTCCACTGCTGTTGTTGCTGCTGTTGTTGCTGCTGTTTGTGCTGGGGCTGGGAGGAGCCATGGGGTGGGGAGCTGGTGCATAGGACTGCTGGAAACAGAACACAACAGAAGGGCTGTTACTGGGATGTTAAAGCATGGCAGGCTCGGGTGCTTTATCCAGGTGACTCCAGAGCAATGCACCAAGAGCTTGATGGTCCTGCTCTCACAGATCACCCCCAGTTACCTGCTCCATGCTCATCCTTCTCCCCCTGATCACCCCAGTTACCTGCTCCCACAGGCACCCACCTGCTCCATGCTCATCCTGCTCTCCCTGATCACCCCATTACCTGCTCCTGCAAGTACCCACTTGCCCCTTGCTTGACTTGCTCTCCCTGATCACCCCATTACCTGCTCCTACAGGCACCCACCCTGAGCC
Organism: Corythornis vintsioides; assembly: GCA_025447755.1. Lineage (NCBI taxonomy): Eukaryota > Metazoa > Chordata > Aves > Coraciiformes > Alcedinidae > Corythornis > Corythornis vintsioides. Next base: position 55,611 of record JAOEGS010008490.1, on the reverse strand, counting down.
AGCATTGCCTTTCAACACACAAAACAGGGACAAGATCTTGGGTTTAGCCATAGCTATGAAGTGCATTATTTTACTTTATTATTTTTAATCTGGAATTAAAGGAGCTAGACTATAAAACTCTTTTATCGAGATCACAAAATAAAGCTTAAATAACAGTCAGGAGTAACTGGTATTAAACAAGTTAAACACAATGTGCTTTAAGAGTATGATAAGACAGACATAAGAATTCTAGCCAAAGGTATGGAAGCTGCTGTCAAAAACCCAGTTAAGTCTTTTCTAAACATGAGGAGCATCCAGTGCATGCAGAGTGAGGTGACAGAGAGCTGAGAAGGGGGAAAAAAAATCCACAGCAGCCTGGAAAGGCATTTTCATTACAGACACATTGCACAATATAGAAATATTGGCAAAGATGATCAGGCCAAGACCTTCTGCTCCCAAAACCTCACCCACTTCTGAACCACACACAACAACTAAGACATATCACTTAAAAACAGAAGTGATCTCCCAGGGAAAACCCTCTCCCCAAGCCCCTGGTAAAGACATGCTATGAAAGACCATACACACGTGCTATGGAAATTACCTAAACACCTCCGACCTGGAGCACCAAGAGGCAAATCCAGCTGCTGCAAACATCCCTGGCTCTGATTCCAGCACAGAATGCTTGTCAGGAGACTGGGGGAGTGGCTGGAAGGGGGAGGCCACGTCCTGTCACCACTGTGACCAGTGCAGAAAAGCTGAGATCTGGGGAAAAAGCTGAGGGTGCTGGGGGATGCTGGGGGCTGAGGTTCCAGCAGAGCAGCTGGGGTAGCTACAGGCAGAACACCAGGAATATAACCATTTGCTGGGTGGAGAAATCCTGTTTCCACAAGCTGATCAGCATGCTCTGCTAGAAGCATGCAAGGTGACAGCAGCAGGTAAATGTTGAGCCATTCTAAGTTAACTAGGATGTGATAACTGACTGATAAAAGCAAAATACATGCAGTCTTCCTTACAGTGGCAGTGACAGCTCAGTGTGCTTGGTCTGCATTAGGCCTTCAGCAGATAAGCCTGGGAGTCATTCTGACCGTGCTAATCAACTGCCCCTTTCATTTCAGTGGCCCTACTTCTGTACTTCTAATTATGCACACACTCTCAGAGCCTTGGTAGATGGGTATTTTAATTAGGAGCTCAAAACTCTTTCAAACAAGTCCTTTGACTTAGAACAGCCAAAAAAACTTGGAGAACACAAGGGGAGCATCAGTGGCACGTGAAGCTCAGAGGCATTAATGAAACAGCTAAAGCACCACACTTGCAGCAATGACTTTCTGCTGCCTTCTCCTCCCTTCTGCCCCCTTTCTCCCATAAACCAGGAGAGTAGAAACACACCATCGAGTGTCAGGACATCAGAATTCCTCTGCAATCCAGCCTGGTTTTAATGTGACTCAAGCAGGACCCATTAAAAGCAAAAAACCTCCGTTTAATAGACAGTGCAATTGCCACGCTGGAAGGGAATGACATTGGCTCTCTCCTACAGCAGAGAGAAAGGGCAAAGAGCTTCCTTCCCCCTATCTCTGTAGATGCTTTTGCTGACAATCCAAAGCACTTAATGCATACAGATCACATTTCTCTGCACACACGTTTTATCTCTGGGTACTTCCCACCCCAGCTTCAATGTCATTCCCAGAAGGAGAGACCTACAGCAGCAGCCCCAGCACCCGGGTGTCACCTCCACACCAGAGCTGGGCACCACTGGAGGCAACAAGAACCTCCAGCAAACACATCTGAAAATGTCTTGGGTGACAACATCCCAGTCCCTGGGATGAGGTGGATGTGACAGTGAACAGCACGAGTCTGTCTTCAGCTTTCCAAGATCTCTGGGAATACCCTGTGGCAATCTGGCATATCTTCAACGTTGGTAAATTAAAATTAAAACGAAGTCAAGGTAACTTAATGCTTTACCCCAAACCTCCAACTTCACCACTTACAAGTGCAAGTACCTAAATGGCACAAAGCAAGGACAGAATTTTCTGTAACTCAATGAAGTACTAGATATTTTAACTATTAATTGTTATTATTATATATGTCTTAGCAGGGTATCATGAGTAAGTGGCCTATTCTCACTCCAACCTCATATGAAAAAAGAACCATTTTTTTTAAAAGCAAGCCATAGATTGAAATAAACCTTTGAAATCCAAAGAGTAATTTTCATTCTATTATAAGACCTTTATCCTCACACAGAGGAAAGCACTGGGGGCCTAATTCTAATTTAAGCTGAAGACATTTTATCCCTCTTGGCCAGCAAAGGGGACCTGGAAGTGATCATGAATTACATTTACACTGATTTTTAAGGCCATGGCTATAAAAAAAAACAAACCACAGTCCTCAGTATAGCCAGAGAATGAGGCCATGGGATAGGTGGCCCCCAGGGAAGAGCTGCTCAGACAAGAGGCACTCAGAGCTGCCCTGGCTCATCCTGGGAGATGCTTTGAGGGTGGCCAGAGAGAAGCTCCACTCCCTTTGGATCTTGGTGATCTTCTCAACACTGCTTCTCTCACTGCTACACTCAAAACCATCTTCACTCACACACCTCAGCCACTACACCCACAGCCCAACATGCACACCCAACATCCCAGAGTAATCCACTAGTACTTGCACTAGGGCTGAGGACACCTGGCTTCAGGTCAGAAGTAAGCTCTGAATCCCTGTTTCCTGAGCTGCTGAGTGGGTGGCTGATGGCACACATCCACAGCCTGCCTCCAACAGAGAGAAGTTTGTTCATCTCCACCTAATAACTGGAGTGAAAGCAATGAGAGGCAGCCTGGTGATGATCCCAGGTATGGGATCCCCTCCCACTTGCTACAGGATCCTGGGCAGTGCTGGAGAGGAGCTGCCTGGACACTGAAGCATGGGAAATCTGTGCCTTGCTGTGACACCAGCCCCCTGTGTGGCTGGGGGCAAAGCCCCTCGCTTGATGCCACAAGAGCCACGAGGGGCACCCCCAGCCTGGCTCAAAGCACCAACACCAGGTGTAGAAATCTGGGCAAGACTGTTCTGCCAGTGCAGCTGAGCAGGGGACCTGTAGCACTAGGGAAAAAACCTCAAGTATTAGGCAAAATCTACATGTTTTACTTCAGAAGGGAGCTGGAATTCAGATTTGGCTTGGGATTAATTTTTCAAATAACCATTGCAACCAACTTCTTTTTCAGTTCTTATGCTTCATTATTCAATGGGGACTGTGGAGGGAATGAACTGGTTTGGAGATCATTCCAAGCAGCTTATTAATTTAGCATGGCTGGCTAATAGGATTTGTTTTCATCTTTGAAAAAATGAAGGAAATTTCTCCTTTTCCATTCTTTAAAAGTGAGAAATTAATGTGCTTAATTCTTATCCAGTCTCAAGAACACCCTCTTGTGCTTAAACCCTACTGTTGAGCTTTGTGACACACACTGTCCCACACAAGTGTGGGGAGCTAAGCAGGAATAATGAGATACCTTGGTCCTCCTTACTCAGTAACACAGAAATACTCAACCAGAAGCCTCTACTTCACTAAAGGAACCACCCTCCTCCTTCCAACATCCAAGCCCCTTACACAGGAACAGTGTTTATCTCCCCATGGCAACCACAGCACTCCTGGGTACTTCTCTGCTTGTTGCAAGTTTAGTCTAAAGCATTTTTTTTCTCCCTAAGCAAAACACTACTTAAAAAGACAAATTTCAAATATTTTTCACATACAATCCTTTTGGATGGGATTCACAGGCCCCAGATGCCAAGTTGTAGAGGCTGTTTTATTAGCAGCAGCTGGCTCCTTGGCAGGCTTCTGAGGCAGTGGAGCTTGTGGTTTTGGAGTGGCCTCAGAGCCTGGGATGCAGCTGGACAGCTATGCTAATGGGCTACCCAATTTGTTTGTGTTCACCTTTGGGTGTCCCAGATTTGTACTCTTTTATCCACTGGACAGTAAGGGCTTGGGAAGATTCTCCATTAACACCCATTTGTTGACTTTTCCTATGGCAGTGAATATTGTACGTGGAAAAAAAAAAGGAGTATAACCCACAGTCCTGCCCTGGAATGGGTGTTATTTAAGCAGTTGTGAACACACACTATCCATTTTGCTCCAAACTGAGTGTTTTCCAGCTGCTAGATTCATCTCACTTAGAGGCCAATTGCTACACAATTCCCTTAGCTCCTGATTGAGGGAATAAAATAAGGCAAAGTAAATACAAATAAATGGTGCAAATATCAGTTTACAGATCACACACTAGCAAAACACTGGTCTCTGAACACTCTGCTGTGGAAAGGAGTAATTTCTGAGAGCTGGAGGGTTATCACCAGCCAATTACAGCAATGATGAGAGGATGCCACCAACTTAGCCTGTTGGTGGGATTCTGGAGCTGACTGAACAGCCAACGTCACGTTAAGTAGAAGACAATCATCACATCTGAAGGCAAAACAGAGAGGTAGCAGAAAAACCATAACAATAATTGGATGAAAGGCACAGCTCCTCATTCTGACTGGGGTTGGCTTCCTCGGTGGGGAGCAGCAACAAAAGGGCAGCTCCATTTCTCACCCACAGCCTGGTGTGACAGAGAGTGGGAAAAGAGCTGAGCGTTGAAACTGGCAGCACAGACACCCCGTGCATCTGAGAAAGCTGCAGACAAAGAAAGCCAGTGATCATTTTCTTCCTGAGCTTGCAGAGGATTCACTGGTTGTGCAGAATCCACCCGTGAGCAGCTCCCACTGTGCCAGCAAACGTGGAAGGCAGAGCAGCTCCTGGGTGCCTCCCTGCAGTCAGCTCTTTCCCTGGACACCCAAGCCCAGGTGCAGCAGGGCAGGTGTTTTCCAGCCTCTCTGCACAGGGACAAACCCTCCTGGACCTTTCCTGGAGAAGCTGCAGCCCAGCATTTGGCAGCACTGCCTATTTGTCGAGGAATGGCATGTGAAAATGCTTCTGAAGATGGACAATCACTTCCAAGCCTGTTTGCTCACAGCTCTTCCAACCAAGAAAAGCCAAAACACACCTCGGGAGGCTTTTGATGTCTCTGAATCTCCTCCAAAACCTTCAAAGGGATTTTTCTGGATGCAAGACCACCAGTAAATCAGAGCTCATTACAAATCATATCTTTTAGGCCATAGGAAGAAGTTGTCATTGTGTTTTGCTTACTCCTTTTCACACAGCAGAGAAATCACTTGTGAAAAATGACAACTATGAAAAAAAGTAAGTTTAAAGTCATAGTCCTCCAATAGGCACAATGGTCATTTAACAGATTAAAATTGGGATGTGATGGTAAGATACTTTGAGATCTTTGTTTCACAGACAAAGCTGTTGAAATAAATGCTCCTTGGGGTTTCTGATCCCCCTGAACCCAGCACAAAGCACTAGAGGTCCACAAAGCATCAGCTCAGGCACCGTTTGGCTTCCTTTTCTGTTCTAAAAATACTTCTCTTCCAGATCAGGACTAGTCAGCCTTGCAGGTAGACAACCCATGGGAAGCAAAGCATCCGTGGGAAGAGGAGAAAGCCCTCTGTTGGCCAGGGACTGCCAAGTAGGTGCATTTGATAGTTTGCTGCAGTAGAACCCACCAACCACCCATAAAATAACAGCAATTCACTTTTCTTGGCTATCATGAAGAGCACTGAGAGTTCAGCCATCACTGGCCAGGGTGACATACACTAGGAGCCTGAAAACTCTCCCTGATCACTGTAAGTCCTCAAAGACAAGAAATCCACCAGTCCCAGTATCCCTGGAGTGCCATTCCCACCTCTACCAAGGAAACATCAACAGAGGTGGTCAAGGAGAAGGCAGCTTCAAGTACAATGAATTTAAATCATCAAGTGGATTAAAGCACAGATCAGGAGAGACTGGTTGTCAACTCCTGAGGATGAGGAGGCTCCAGCACAAACCAGCCCAGAGAGATGAAGAGCATGGTTGGCAGACTGATGATGCCCCTGCCACGTTCTGGTCACTACAGGTATAAACTGCTGAGCTGCCAGCTTCAGCCCTTGGCCTCCTCCCTCCGTGTTGCTCTGCCAGAGATGAAGTCACTTCTCCCTTGGCAGGGGTTGTGTTCTCCTCTGGACTGAACTGTGCTCCTTGCTCTCCATTTAGGGCTTCCTGCATCCAGACCAGAAGCTCCCATGTAGGCAGCATTAAGAAGCCAGGGAGAAAAGCTGTGTCACACAGTGAGGATTGTCCACAATGGAAAATACCCTTCACAGCCTCTCCTCCCGTGTGTTCATGGCAGGAGGCTCCCAGGACACACCATTCCTGTGGCAATATTTATTTCTCAGTGAGGGAGAAGAATTCTTTCTGTAGATAAAGTATTTTGGCACTTTGGCAAACTCGTAAACAATCACCTCTATTCTTCGACATCAATTAGCATTATTGCTTCATTAGCCAATCCACTCCTGCTTTATTGATGCACTGAGACTAAATGTGAACGGAATCTACATCCTCACAATATTAAATCTGGGCAATAAAACAGCAATTCCCCCAGTAAAAATATTTTAGAGAACAGACCAAAATATGGCAGTAATTACTGCCTGTGATACAACAACTTTCAGGTAAAAAAAAAAAAAAAAAAAAAAAGGATAAAAGTAACAAATTTA
>JAOEGS010008490.1:0-47049 GCA_025447755.1 Corythornis vintsioides | reverse complement strand
TATATAGAAAAGACCAAAAAATGGCAATAATAAATGCCTGGGAAAAAAAAACTTAAAAGTAAAAAAAAAAAAAAAAAAAAAAAGGATAAAAGTAACAAATTTAAGTAGAAATGTTTGGAATTTACATTTCCACGCAGTCAAAACAGTGCTGAGCAGTCAGTCCATGCTGAGGTGAAAAGTGGTGCAGATCCAAACAGTCATCTTTCCAAATGTTTGCAGAAGCCAGCACACTTTTTTGGGTCTGAGAAAATCAGTTTACTCTCTGTGTTTTTTGTTTACATTTTAGACTAAAAGCATCTTGGAAACAAGCTGTGAATCTGTGAATCTGAGGCACCATGTTCTCTAGATTTCATGGGATGTAGGGTGGGAAGTGCTATTTAATTTTCTTTGATTTAACAAGAATCTACTATAACTTACATTTACATTTTCTTCCAGGCATCAGTTAAGCTCACCTAAAGGAAAATTTACTAAATAAACTAAATTATTAATGCAAAAATAGAGAACCTTGTTCTATTTTTGGACATTTCCACTCAGTTTATATATAGACATTGCTATAATTTTCCTTATATAGATTCATCTTTCTATAAAGAAAGATTCATCTTTCTATAAACTATATTGGTTTGGAGGATGAATTTACTTCGGCATGCCACGAGTGGGTAAAAAAAACCCAACACTGCTGTATTTTTCAATCTAAGAAATAAAAATATTTCCATTTCTTTTTCTCATTAGGAAATCACTTTACCTTAGGCTGAAGCCCAAGCACTAAACTCTCCAGTTTTAAACAGCCTATATTCCATTCAGTGCAGACTGAGGCAAAGTCCAAACTGCTGAGCCCACCACAGGGGTGTCACCAAATTTGCCAACACTTGGTCACTGGAAGATCCCAGATGACAACTCCTTCTAAGCAGCTGGTGACCTGGGGAGGTCTTTACATCTATTTTTGCTAGAAAGTAAATAACCATCATGAACTTTAAGTAAAAATCATTTCAGAATGCCCATTTTGCTCCAAAATCAGTGAATTTGACTATGCAGAAGCCTGTCCTGCTGGGGAGATCTACAAGACACCCATCATTTCCTACACCATAAGCCAATATTATTCATCAAGTCCTTTCCCTTCCAATTCCTACTTTTCAATGTTGCCAGCATCTCTGATTTCTAAGACTTCTCAGGAGAGTCTAAATTTACTGTTGTATAAGTTCTTGGTCTCTCCTCATTTCAACAAGAGCTTGTGCTTCTGTGCTGCCTGAAGTTTCAAATGTCATTTGGCTAATGCACTTAGAAATGTTGACTCAATTAAAATATCCATACAAATCTAGCTTGCAGTTTGCTAAAAGTAACCTGCCCTCTCTATGTTTTTTTTTTCCTTCCTCAGAGATGGAGAGCTTTGCAGTGTGGGCACCTCTGTGAAATCCAGCTGAACACGAACTGGGTAAGCAGCTAATCCTGTTGCAAGCACTAGGCAGTTATAGGACAGACCTGGTACAATTCCTGAAACAAAACAGAACGTTGGGGGAAAAAAGAAAAAATAAAATATTCTGGCCCTTTCATCTGCATTCAATATGCATTTCATCCAAATAATATATTTCTTGATGAACAAGAACTTAAATTCCCTTCTGCACTTCCACAAAGCCTTCAATCTCTTCTGTTAGCTTTCTGGCTTTTTGACCTTTTAATATTCTTCATTCACACACAACTGTATTTTTTTTTTTAAAGCCTGTATATTTTTCTCTGGAAATAATATGTATTTGAAGTCATTCCAAATGTTAAATCAGGTTAAGTAAAATAAAAAATAAAGTCTCCTTAATGCACTTAATAAATGTACCAAGCTTTAGAACAGAAGCATGAAGGATATTAGCATGTAACAATAAGGTTTCTATTTGAAATTGGATACATATAAATATTCTAGAAGTCTTAATACCATTTAATACCACTGGTATAGACTCAGGTGCACAAACTGCTGAGAGAAAAAAAGAAAAGGAATTCAAGACTAAAAGGGAAAACTCATTTATATTAAAAAATAATAGAATGGGGAGGAGTGGCAACTATGAAACCTGTAGCAAAGCAGTAATCAGGTTGGAACAGTGACAGCCTAGCAGCAGCTGCAGCAGGACCTGTCAGGGCTCTCAAGCTGGCTGTGGGCACGTTGGCAGCAGAAGGGAGACTGGGAAACATCTGCCCAGTGCTGATGAGGGCAGAGGACTGGTGACAAAGGGCAGAGGGAGGTGCCTGCTGCATTCCCTGCCCCAGTGTCCACTGGCAGGCTCTCTGAGCAGCAGCCCTGGGGCCAAGAGCACCAGCGCGGGCACAGGAGGAGCATTGGGTCAGAACCTGCTCCAGAAAACCAGTCACCAGCAAGGGAGCTGATGGTGGCACCCTGAGAGGATGGGGAGCTGGAGGCCATCGGGATGGTTCTGGTCACTGGAACAACTGGAAACATTCCCCCTGCCTTCAGAAGGTCTGAAGATCTGGGGGTCAGCAGATGGCCACAGCCTGGGAAAGCTGAAGAGCCTCCAGGGAGCTGTGTCGAGCAGTGGGGTGAGCAAGGGCAAGGAATGCTCACCCAACCTGTCTTCTGTGCCAAGACAACCAGCTCTGGAGATCAGAGAGGGCTGGATGATGGCCCCTGGACTTCAGCAAGCTGCCAGGAGGGAGAGCACCCTCGGGAGACTGCAGGGAACACCAAGGGGGGGCAGCTGCTGAGCTATTTCCAACTGCTGGTAGGAAGAGCTACTCAACACTGAACTCCTTCACCTCACACATTATGGAGGGTTAAAAACCATCCAAGTTTACTCCCAGAACAAATGTCTACTAGGTAATTTCTGCAGGTGCAGATAGAGCCTATAATCAAATTCAACTGCACACAAAGGATTTACTAAAACTGAGACATTTGAACTTGATTCCTTTGCCGTGCTTAGTTCATTTGCTAAAGTCATTATTAAACAACAGTGTTCCAGGCAGATTTCAGCAGCAGCAGTATTTACATTAATGCAATATCCCCGAGTTAAGGGAATTAGAAATGCTGAAAATCCTATTCCTCAGCTTCTTTGAAGATCTACAGTGCAGTCTAAGAAAACACTGTCTAAGAAAAAGCAGCAGCATTTGGGAGTCAGTCTAGTTCACAATCAACTCAAATGGAATAAACTGGCAGACCTTTTAAAATCTCTGAGAATAGAAGTTACACTGTTAATGCCACAGCCAGCTGCCATCAGATAATCAAAGTTCCATTTTACTCCTAAGGTTTTACATTAAACGAACCCCTAGTTATAGCAAAGGGATTTTTAACCTTCTTGGAATGGGGCAGGCGATCTGACCTCCCAGTCATAGCCAGGTGGAGCTCCCAACAGGCTGTGTACTCAGACCAGGCACTCAGAGTATCTCAGTTTCAGCATAAAACATCACACACAATCTGATAAGCCTCAATTTGGGGGAATTTGGCCCAAGAACACTTGAAAAAATAACTTATTTGGTGATTGGACACCTGCAGTGGTACATGGAAGCACCAACACTGCAGGCATCCCAAGCCACAGAGCTGAATCCCACTTGACAACACTGAAATACCACTGATCTCTGCAAGGGCTGGGTGCAGGGAAAGCAGAAATATCTACACAGGGATTTAATGACCCCCTGGCAATGGCTACTCACACAGGATCCACCTTCAGAGGGCACAGGCCCATGAAGTCCAACATCTCCTGCATTCTGAGCCCTTGACTGTCCAACCTTGGCACCCTTTAACATCATTACAGAGTCTGGTCACAGAAACAAACCCCACATCTGGGAAAATAAAAAGCCCACCTAGCAGACATCATCACATTTGTGAGCTGCAAAGAACAGCTGTTTGGAGAAAGAAATGCAAGCAGAGATTCCTCCCAGCACACCTTTCACTGGGAGACCTCCCAGCTGTATGTGGACCATCTATGTGACACATCCCAGAGATCTGACCATTTGGACTTGAGTTCTCTGAAAACCCCTTTGTGGGAATTATTTTTTAGAGCATAATTTTATATTATAGAAAAAAAAAAATAAATCTGCTTCTTTTAAATCTGCCACAAAAACAAACCAAAAAGCCCACAAGCCACTGGAGCTGCTTCCCCCCACTCCTGTCTGACAAGGACATTTCTGCAGTTGCTCTTTTTCCTGCCATTCAGAACATTTTGTGTGAAAATCTACCACGCTGTATCCCATGGATAGTCCTCAGAAACATGAGGAGGTGGCAGCCACCCAGTCAGGGGGTTTTCCATCACCTCTCTTTTCAGGAAAACAGAAACATGAGTGACGTGTTAATGCATGTGCCAAAATACAAAGGCAGGTTATTAAAAGCACTGGATGCTTTGAAACACACTTGGAACAACAAAAGTCTTTGTTAAAAAATGTTGTTTCTTAGGGATTCTCCTAAAAGGAAGAAGGGAAACCTACTGTAAAATCCCATAGGTGTTCTCTTAGCTCTGCTGGTGATAAATAACTTTGTTATCCCTCATATGCCTCGGATCTGCAATGGCTTGCCACTAAATTTTCTTTCTTGAACCCTGAGCTAATGTAGTCCTTCCAGGGCCAAAAGTCATTCCCTGGGGGCTGTAACCTGTTATCAGGCTATTATATGTTTCACCAAGGTCCATTTCTCATTACAATTCCCTCATCCTGCCATCCCCAACAGACAAAACTCTGCTGCAGAGATGAGTATATGCACCTGGAGGGACCCTGCCATCACTTTCTGCTGCTCTCCTGCCCCTGGCTCCCCACATTCGACCCCCAGATCCTCCCAACACATCTGGAACAGCCTCAGCAGACCTTTGAGAATCCAGTGGCCTGGCAAGCAGGACCACAATTCAGCAGTTCTTTTGAGGGCTGTATCCTCAGCCTCCTGGCATCCTCCTCCCTCCATCCTCCCTTCTCAACACCAGCTGCTGCATAAAGATGCCTCAGAGCATCTGGAAGGGCAGGAGTTGTTTCAGGCTGTAATGGAGAAATGAGCCAGGGTCAATAAGCAGAGTGGTTCCTGCAATTAGTACCATAGATCTAACAATTGGCAAGAGCTAGGAAGTTGCACACACATTCATTTAATTTCTCTGTCTCTGTATCACCAAAAAAATCCCAGTTTTTCTTTTCTCATTAACACTTCTCATGGACTTTGGTAATTCTTCTGCAGGAAGCTTGCTAGGACACTAACAGAAGCCAGGAAAACATAGTTGGAAATACTTTTCCCCCCCAATGCTATTGAGTATGATGCCACACAGAACAGCCTGGCTTTCCTTCAAGCACTACCCTCCAGCATTCACTGCCAGGTTTCTGCAGTGACAGTCTGCCAGGCTAAAATTAGCAAGCAACACCTTCCCTTGCATCTCATCACATGATAGGAAACAAACATAAATAGGGAAATATGATATGTTCCTAAAGGTTGAGCCTGACTACTTTCATCTCAGTAACTGGAATTAAAGGGCACTTACACAAGCAATGTCTCATGATACATCTCTGTTAGTAGCACTATTTATTTTTTGCATAATTCAAGAGATGACCACCTCTAAATATTGCTCCTTCAAAACCCAGTCTGGCAGAAATCAAATTACTCCACACCTATACTACAAATAGTTTTATTAGGCACCACTGTGTTACCAGCTGGCTGCTTATTCTGCAAAGACAACACAAAGCTTTGGTGGATGTGATAAACTTCCACCTTCCAGCCAGCATCTCACCAGCTCCTCTGCAGGACACATTTCCCTCCTGGCCTAGCGAGGTGCTGCTGAGTGCAGACTGGCAGGAGCTGGCAAACAACAGCTTGTATTTCTTTTTCCCTGAGCAGCACCGTGCACCCCTTCACAGCCACACAGAGCCCTGCTGCAGACCCTCGTCCAGGGGACACACCCCAAAGCAGGCCTGTGGAAAGCAGTTTGCTAACTTGAGCACGATGAAGGGTAGAGCTCCATCTGCTTAAGTTGCATCACAGCCCTCACTCCAGAAGCAAGGAGCTCTGCTTCTCCTGCACAGGGCAGGGGGGTGGCTCCTTTGCACAGCCGTGTGTCACGGAGTTGTGTAACACTGCACAGCTCTGCCAACCTGCTTCTCCACTTGGGAGCACCTCCCTGGCTGGGCTCCAGCTCAGCACCACCCTCTCATCCACTCTGCTGCTCCAGCAGCCTGCCCGTGGAAGGGGAAAAGGGAAAACTTCCCTGGCTTGGCCAGAATTCCCCCCAGGCAGCATCCTGAGCCACGGCCACTGCAGCAGCCCTGAAGCTGGGAGAGGCAGGGATTTTTCTTCTGCAAATCCCCAGGGATCCGACTGCTTCTATTTTAGCATCCCTAATTACAAACATCATCTTTTGGGGCTGAAAGTGTTCTGAGCTTTTACAAAATCAGCCACAGCATTTCACTTGCAGACACCCTGGCAGCTCTCAAGCCCAGCTAAGCCAACCCTTATCAGCTCCTCACTTGACTACAATAATATTTCTCATGGTTTAAACTCGAGTTGAAAAAAGGCTAAAGGCCTCTAGATTAGCAGCCCTCACCCAACAGTATGAACTGCCCCTGATGTTTCAGAAAAAACATTTATGCCAACGAAAGGGAATTAAAAACAAACACAAAACTCCTTCCACTCCAGTTAGGGAGCAAACAAGGCCATCACCATCGATTCCTTTCAAGCCATTCAGCAAACTCCTGGCAACAAACCTGCTTCATTACAAACAAAACAGGAAAGAAAAGGGAAGCTGAAAATTAAGGAAGAAGTGCCCACAGACAATGGATGGGTTTAAGGGGTTTTTTAATTGGCTTTGGTTTTATTTTTTGGTCAATGATCCAGGCACCAGGATTTTCTGCACTGCACTGAAAAACTACTAACGAGAGTACTGACAAAAATGTGGCTGTTTCTGATTAATTTAATGACTTCAAATTTCAAGTGCTTCTTGAAATGTTTCATTATTTATCAGAGCTTTTTAATATACAACATCAATGAAACCAAGACTGGACGAACCACTTCCATTTTCATTAGGAGGAGATGATCTTATGCAAACAAACATCCAAATTAGCTTATTTTGCTGCCTCTGATTCCAGTCTATCATTCCCATTCACAGGTTCTTAATTGAGCTCACCTTCCTTGAAAAACAGAAGCAAAAAAGAAACCTACAAAAGAAAAATCCACCGCCCACAAACTCTCAACTAAGCCCACAAATTGCCTTCAGCAGCTAAGGGCTTCAGTGTCCCTTAACCACATCTAATAGCTCCAGGCTGGCATCAGTCAGCCATCAACTAGGAGGTGCACACGAGATCAGCCCCAGCTCTCATCCCATGCACCTAAAGACAGACCTTTCCATGAGGTGATGGTCCAAAGGCTTCCAGCACAAGGAGGGACAGCCCTGACACACCAGCACCAACACACTCACCCAGGGCAGGTGAGGTGACCAAGCAGAGGTGGCCCAGGCAGGAGATGCACTGAAGTGCCCCATCGAGAAGCTGCAAACCACCAGGATCTCAGCTTCATGCTCAGCTGATCCCACCTGGCAGCTCCTGCTGCCTTCTCCATCACTGCCCTGGAGTGGAGACTGAGCACACACTGCAATGAATAGCAGCTGAGTGCCAAGGCTGGTCAGTGGTTACCAAGGTGCCCCATGAATGAGCATCAACCTGCCATGTTTTGAATTTAAAGCAAGTGAGGATGTGAAAGAACCCCCTTTCTTCAAGGAAGGTGAAGTTGGCAGGAGAGAGGGTCTCCTGATATCTAGTTCCAGTGTTAACACTTGCACGTGGAAAAGGCAGCAGGATAAGGATCCTTTCTGCAGATCTGGTGGCTCTCTTACACCAGCTGCCTGGTTTTCTCTGTTCTCCAAGCTCCTTGCAGTGATCCACTGGTGGCTGCTCTCCCTCTGCAAACTGACAGTTTATCAAGTAACTGACACTATTGTTGTTACCATTAAAATAGCTTCTGTTCAAACTGCCATTGTTTAACAGCCTCGCTCCGTGTGTACATAAATAAAACCTTTAAAGCTCATTTCCCAGACCTCTGTTAGCCCAGGAAACCTTAACCAGCAGCAGTAGCTCTGCCATGAGCAGGTTAAGCTAGTTAGTGCTTGTGACAATTGCATTTAGCTGTTCAATCCAATGGCAAGATCATCTTTGCATTTACCAAGGGAACAGATTTACTAAGACAGTGCACACAGCAAGAAATAAATGAGAGATGCAGGGAAAACTCCTATTACTGTGGCATCTGCTAGAGCTATTTTAGAACAGTGTCCCCCCTGTGCTGCTCCACTGACAGGCTTGGGAGTGCTCACTCCAACTAAAATCCACTTCTCAGGCATTCATAAATAGGCCACAAAAACTTAGAGAGTCTCAGACTTTTTCTTATGGCCCCATTATTGTCTCAATCTATTTAGAAGATGTTACAGGCTGTGCTTTGCAGGGGCCCTTGTGCCCTGGGCCTGCTGTCAAAAAGGCTCTGCACTTGCTTCCTCCTGGCAAACCAGACACCCCATGGGGGTGTCCTCAGCACTCTTGAGCACAGGGTCAGCCTCAGGAAGGGTTTGTCCTGAGGACTCCAAATGAACTTGAGTGTCAAACTTGAAAGCTTTGGGTACCCAATCTCCTGAAATCCCTGGTTCCCCTTCTGTGCTCTGCTCAGGAACCCCTTGCACAGACACAGCCAAATACTTATGTTCTATCATTATTTTTTTTTAAAAAACAAAACAGAAGATTGTCAGGTGAAACAGAGACCACCTCTTTTCCAATCAAGCTGTTGAACTCACAACACTGAACTACGTTTTGTTTCCAGTTAGGATGTGGCAGCCTTAGCAGCCATCCAGAGGAACATAAACACAGCCATGGCTTTGGGCAAGGCTGCAAGCCCTCTGCTCCCCCTGGCAGAGCTCAGCTGCTCACACAAGCACTGAGACCACTCCAGCAGTGTGGAAGTAAATACACTCAACTGGGAGAGCAAAGGTTGTGCACATCCAGCCACAACCAGCTTCTGGAAAAAGGCATCTACCATCTCATATCATTTGTGTTTGCAGCTGGAGTTACAGCTACATGTTACCTCAAGAGTCAGAGGGAAAAAAAAGAAGTATTGGGAGCATGAGACAGAGATCTAAAATTGTATGTCTGGATTTAAACTAATATGCTAATCTAAAAGCCTCATTATTAAGTGATTTAGAACACAGAACCAGAATGTATCCAGATTTGAATGAGTTTCACTTAGCAATATGAATGATAACAGCTGAATATTTCTGAGAAGATAAAGTCTGTTCTGATCCCAGCTCTATAAACACATTAAAACTTTGTTATCAGTCTCTACACAGTAGTAGCAAAACAGCTTTTCTTCTTCCTCAGCAGGATGATAAAGGGAATTCCCAATCTTTTCACTATATAACCATTCCCATAAAAATCAAATTGCTGAACTTGGGGTGAGAAAAAAAAAATTACATCCATCTCATCAGAAAGGCCACCAGCTTAGGTAGGGAAAATTACTCCCAGGCTGACGAAGGGAAGTATCCAAGTGGAGAGCAGAGCATCTGCTGTGGAGGAGCCTCCCATCACCTGGTGGATCTGAGCAGCACCAGGCACTGGAGCTGCAGTGGCTGCTTTGGCAGGCATGGTGCTCAGGGCTCTCACTGCAGCAGCCTCGAGCACTGCCCAGCACCCTGAGCAAGTGCTGCTGCTGCTGCTGCTGTGGGAATGGGGCCCTAGGGATGCCAAGCTGGGAGCCTGCTCCTGAGTGATGCACAGGAGCTGCTCTGCCCCTGCAACACAGTCCCAGGCTTCACCATCAAACCTGAAAGCCTTTGGTATTTTTTTTTTAGGTTATCATGCACTTCTAGTCCCCTCACAGAACAACTGCAGCTGACAGCAAGTCTTTCAAACCTCCACCTCATGCCTGCCATCAGCAGATCACACAGGAAAACATGGAAGAGGGCTATAAAGCTCTTCTTTTAGGACAACAAACAGCTACTGTTCTTTTATTTTCCACAAGTAATGCACATAATTGGTCACTTCTGGAAAAGCAACTTAAAAATAAAACTAAAAAATCACATTTTTCCCTGTTAACTCCTAGCCTATGGCTGTGCTCTTCTGAGGAGTGCTGGGGGAAGCCAATGAATGATAAAAACACAAACTGCAGCCAGAAGAAGAGCGTGCACCAATTTCCCTTGGACTCTGGGAACACCAGGGGCTGGGAGAAACTGCCTGGGTATCTCAAGGACAGATTCCCACGTGAGACTGCAGCCCGGCTGTGCCACAGACACTGACAGATGGGTTTCCCCAGCCCTGAACAACCTAATGGAGCTTTCAGCCCATTTGCATACTGGCTGTCACTGGGTGAAATGGGGATGTGTCAAGGACATTAAGCAGGCCAAGACTCAAGTGTAGCAGCCTTGTGTACAATAGGAATTCTCCCTGCTCGCTGGTTTCTTCCCCTGAGGTGGGGGGTGGGGGAAATAGGAGGGAAAAAAAGAAGCCAGCAGCCTCACTGGAGCCGATTCCAAGGAGAGTTCCTGATCCCGGGAATGGGCTGAAGCAACAAGATGGTTTTCTTGCCAAATAAAGAACAAAAAACACTGCCCAGATAATTACTAGCTAGTTTTGGGGGGGGGGTTTTTTGAGACTCCCCCAAGCCTGCCTATATTAGTGAGCTATTTTTGGTCCCAATCTTGCAAAGAAAAGAACATGCAGCCCATTCCTGAGTGGAGTCCAGAATAACCTCCCTACAGCCCCATGCTGGCACAAGAGCCCAGCTGGTGCCAACCCCTACAAGAGCAAAGCTTCCTCAGACCCAACTCCAGGGTTGTTGGGTTTTTCCATATCTCCTAGCACCTCACAGCTTAACAAATGAACCAAAAAAAAAAAAAACCAACCAAAAATTCAAATTGGACTTGAAATGAAAAATTACAGCCTTGTGTGAAATATCAGGTCAAGCCCTGAGGGTGGCTGAAGAGGCTGCAGAGTAGCTGTAGCTCTGTCCCACTCCAGGGAGCAGCTCACCCACCTCACCTCTGCCCAGCAACCACCACCTCTGGGCTACAGTCACATTACAACAACTCAGCTGGGGAAAACTGGGGCTAAACTGTGACTTGGACAAGAAACAGTTGCTTCAAATCACCTGAAATTGTGTTGCTGTGCCTTCTTCTCCACACTTGCTCCTTTCCTCTTGCTTTGGAGAGGTCTGCTGTTGTTTGAACTCTTATTTTAGCATTTACTAAAGATCAGATTAAAAGCTAAGCACGCAAAGGAAGAGTTCCCTGAGGAAAGCTTCAGCTCTGGCATCCACACTCTGCACACAGCAGCATAAAACACACACCAGGGAGGGTCAAACAGCATCTTTGACAACAAAACCATGGCAGAAAGGTTTTTACTGAGGGTAACAGTTGAGCCAGGCTACTTCCACACTGAATCACAGTGATGCTACAGACACTAGAGACCCCTGGCCAAGGACTGTGCAGATTCATCATCTGTTCATCCCCCCCTTGCTCCTGGTGAGTGAACATCTGCCATGAGAACACAGAGAGAAGCAGAATGGTTCAGAGTGCAGCTACCCTGGTGATATTGGTGATTTGGCCATGAGTTGCCTGAGCTGTCACTGGGGACTGACATCTCTTCTAAGCAGAATGAGAACAAGAACTTAGCTGTAGGCATTTGAGGTCTTTGGATAGAAAAGCTCTATAAATTAACATTATTATTGTCAGCAATACTGCTCCACCACCTCCATGCTTATTGAAAACCAGACTCGAGATGAGGGCACCAAATTGCTACCTAGCAGCTCTCTGCAAATGTAGCTCAGAGACAGAGGTCACCACTTGAAGTGGTAAAAAGCTGCAGGATTTCCAGCCAAGCACCTTTACTCATCCTGGCTCAGGCCTGGTTCTGAAGTACATTTAATTAGAGAAGGTGGAGAGGGATGAAGCCCACGGGGTGTTTTTGCTTGGGTTATGTGTATACCACTGTTTGCTTAGCATTACAAAAACTGTTCTGAGCTTAAGTGTAAATTATTTCAGCTTTTGGCACTATTCAATTAAATGTGATTATTATAGCTGGAGTAGATTGTACTTGAAATGAGGGGATTGTATGGGAGCAGAGCCCTCTGTGGTGCAATGCTGCTGATCTCTGTCAAATCCTCTGGCTTGCTGGGAGCCACCCTTTCTCCCCAGCTGATGTTAATCTGCTGGACTTCTATCCTGAAAAGAGGTTTCACACTCAGTGTGACAAATAAGCATTTTAATTTAAAATTCCTCCTTCAGTTCAATTACATGGGAGGGTGTATGTATTTACTCAGTAGCTAATGACAAGGTTTTTTAAATACTCTTTCACATTGCTTGATTTGGAGACTTTTGAGTGTATTAGAAATATCCACTGGAGGTGTCAATCATTGCATTTCAAATGAGGTGAAAAAGTTGGGACCACAGTATAATAAATACACGGAACAACTATTTTTTTAATGTGTTATCCAATGCAATATAGTATTTCAGCCCTTCCTCATTTCATCTTTTCTAGATACAGACTGGATGAGCAGCAGCAAAAAAAGGCCAGTATAGCAAAGCCAAAAGTATCAAGGCTAAGGCTTAGTCATAATAAGGCTAAGCTTAATCACAGAGTTAAACTGCTTTTGTGCACCTGCACTGCTTACTCTGCAGACCCAGCAGCTCATTCCAAGTGAATTAAAGTGATTTAATTTAAGGTTGCATTGTACCAGGTAGATGGTTCCTGGTACAACTTGGAAAAGTATACAGAGTATAAAAAAAATGTATTTTTTATGTAGCAAGAATATGGAGGCTAACAGTATCAACCATCTAAAAACCTGGAGCCTGGGCAGAGACCCATCTTCCAAATGGAAATATCAAGAATAACACTGAACAGTGTTAGCATGATTTTACAAGAGACCTTTAAGCAAGGGGGATTATCTGTTTCTTCTGTATCTGTCCTGGAGCTCAAAGAGATTCAAGTCACATCAGAATAATTCAGGGTTTGATTTTGGTGGGGTTTTGATTTTAGAATTATTTTATTTGGGGAGGGTTGTGTGTGTTTTTTCAACTCAATTTCATTTATTTGATAATACAGTTGTCAATCCAATAATTTGGGAACAGAGATGGGACTGTAAAGTAGAAAAAAATTATTAAACAAAAAAAATATTAAGAGTAATTCCTTCCCTAAAGAAGGTTTCAGAATTTTCTATACAGAGCAGCAGTCTAAAATGCTGCCCTCCTTAAGATTTTGGGTTCACACCTCAGCAGTGTAAGGCAAGTTCAGGATTTACAGCTTAGTGACAGCTCTGCTAATTCATCACCACCAAAGCATCTCAAGTCCTCTCTGGAAGGGGCAGAGGCCAAAAGAGGGAAGCACCAGCTGCTGCAGGGATGTCTCTCCAAAGAGCTCCATGCCCCCAGCAATGAGCACGTGTGCACATGGCATCTCCACCACTGCCTGCAGTAGAGGGGCTACACATCTTGACTTTGCTACTGAACCTCTCAAAACTCTAGGTGTAAAATTCAGAAATTATCACCAAACTGCAAGGTGAGTTAATACAGAGTCCAGAAGAGAATAAAACACAAGCCACAAAGGTCCAGCCCTTCTGATGTGTCAGTTTTCAGACAGAAGCAACTGCCTTGTCTTTTATCTCACAGTGTCTGGGCCTGATGGGCAGACTCCTTAAATCAAACAGCCAATGAAAGAAAGAAATGACTTCTATCAATCTTTAAAGGAAGCTACAAACATCAAATCCAAACAGAGCAGGTTTTGGGGAGCTCATGCTCTTCTGGCAAAGCAAACCCAGTCTTGTGCATCACCTGCTCTCCAGCAGTTGGAAATCACCCCTGTAGCTGGACTGGTGTCCGTGCTAAGCTGAGCCCTGGCAGCATCAGCCACTCCAAGCCCATTGAAATGCAGTGACAGCCCCTCCAATTCCCTCAGAAATCGTAGTCTAAACTGAGAGCAGGAAGCAATCACAGCAAGAAGCCTCAGAGCTGAGGGGGCAGCTCCCATCTCCTTTCCTACAGCCCCTCACCTGGCAGAGTATTTTAACCACATGCTTATTTTGCAGAGCAGCACTGGGGTTACTCCGGTGCCCACGGGGAAATTGGGTTTGAATTGTTTGCTGGGAGCTCCTAAAGCCCTGGTTTGTGTTCCTGTGCAGCAGGGTGGACACTCCTGCTCCTCAGCATCACTGCAAGCGTGCAGGATCTGGTGGCTGTGAGCACATCACTTGCACACCTCACGGCTGCTGTTTCTGAAGCTGTCTGCAGACCAGTACTCTGGCAAGACTGCCTGTTTGCAAACTGCCTGCTGGGTCGAAAGAGCTCACCCTGGGGCTGCAGTACCAGCTTCAGGCCCTGGGACTGTTCACTCTTTCCATCCCACCCAGGCTGCTTGCTTGCTTCCCAACAGCATTCATTCATTAGGTACCACTTAGAAAGGTTCAGCTGATGACTCTTCAGATGCATGGGTTTTAATTTTAATTATTATTCAGTAAATCATAGGCAAGAATAATAAAAGGCAATAAAAATAAAATAAAGGCAATAAAAAATAAATAATTATGATTAATAATATTAATAATAATAATGTTTCCAAAGCCCAGCCTGAAGTAAGAAGTTCTTGTCCTGCCATCCTCCATCTAGGAGAGCTGCGAGGAGCAGCGGGCTAGAAAAAGACAAGTTCTTTAATTGGCAGCTCTCCACCAGCCTTTACAATTAACAAGCCAGCTCATTGTCTGGGTTGTTATCTAAATTACAGTCTAGGCATTTTCTGCTAACATATTTTCTGACTTTTTAAACACTATACTGTACAGTGCTGAGTACAAAGGCGTCTTTCTCTCCTTCTATTTGATTCTCCATTTCCCTGTTTTAAAAATTAACTACTGTAACCATAGCCTTAAGCAAAGAAAGGGACAAGGGAGAAAAGGGAGAGTGTACTCTGAGCAAGGGAGGGAGATGAAGTTCAGGTGCTGGGTTTTCTTTGAGGCAGAGGCAAGAAACACTCCCTACTTCTTCAGAGACTTGAATCCAATCAAAAGAGATCTGGATCCTTAAGTTTCTTTAAGATGGAAGATTCACATGTTTCCATCTTTGGTCCCATCCCTCTTATTTTATCAGTGCTCATCAACAGCATGAGCAGGATCCATACTCTTATTAAATTACTGAGCCATAGACTATACCATCTCTTTATCTTCTTTGTATTTTTTTATCTAGATCCATTATAAAAAAAATGGATGTTTAAAAAGCAAACAGGGATCATACAGCAGAGGATCCCAAATACTAAATGCTAAGTGTCAGTACAAAAAATATATTCCTTTATAGCTATTTTAGATATGGCTAATAAAGGCTCAAATACACAGAACACTGGGAAGTATAACATTCATTCCACTAACACAACAACTGGCATCTCTGCATCAGCCCCAGTAACAGGCACTTTGCTGGTTTTATTTAACTGCTTTTGTTTCTTGAGATTCCCCTCCCAGGCCGTGGTCTGTGTGTGCAATCCTATCTGCACAGGCAGCTATGCTTTTAAGCAGTTACTTTTATTGCAGATACTGGAACCACTTATAAAGCATTTTAACCACAATTACCCAGATCCCATTATCCATACTCTTCCTTTGGTCAAGGGAAAATGGAATAGGCAAATGGGCATCTGCTTCACAAGTTGTCTGTTCATTTTGCATTTGTGGAGTCACTAATGTTTCAATCAAAGTTTAAAAAAAATTGTGTTTTCTTCCCTTCCTGAAAGCAGAAAGTAGCCAGGTTTTTTACACTGGTGTCTCAGCAGTAGGACTGTCACTTATGAGACCGAAAGCAAGCTGCAAAAACAAAGAGCTTGCCTTCATTTTCATGGGGAATCTCTGAAGTCAGCCCATCAATAAATTGTTTTTAAAACCTCAGCAACAGTTTCAAGGCACTGAAGATTCCCATTACATCCTTCACGTTTCCTTCTCCAACCTGGCCGTGGTTCTTTGCACTGGAGAGAAACAGAAGCAAAGCCTCCTTTGACCCAAAGAGATTGCAGACATGGGAAACCTCTCTAAACTGACTTCATCCTTTTAGCCAGTGGCTGTCCTGACTCTGAATCATTATGGGAAAACACTCTGACCTCTGAAACCTCCTTGGGAAGATTCCTACCAACAGCTGCTTCTTCCAGACATACAGAGTAATTCAGAGGACTCGACAGGCCAGTAAAGAACATGGACTCTGCTATTCTGCTTTGCTGAGTTCTTTACACTGCATGTGGGATGTGGTGCTGTTCAGTGAGAAGAGTTTTCCCTCTGAAGGTGCAGGCAGACATGGCTAATTTCACATGACTGTGCACGAGGGCATTCTCCTCAAGCAGGAGCTACAGCTTCAGACTACACTGAGGCATCAGTCACTTCAGATCCCATGGTAAGACAAACCTGGGGGAATTTTCACCCTCACTTTTCCCAAGCAGGATTTATTACTGTTCCCCACAGTCAGACAGCACAGGAGACAAACCCTGAGCACCAGCAGCAAGGTATGAATTGCAGGAGCCCAACCCAGCCCTCTGACAGAAAGCTGTGATGTCAAACACTGTGACCCATCCTTTCAGCTCAGCACTAGCAGAAGGACAGAGCCACTGTGGGATCAATAACTTCAAAAGCCATTCCCTCTGATCTGTAAGCCAAACAAGTATGTGGGAGACAAAGAACTGGATGGAGGATTGAGCCTAGGCTCTTTCCTCCTGATTTTATACTTCCAGCAATCTGCCTTAGCCACGTGTTTGCCAATTAGTCTAATAAATGCCCTGTTTGGAAGGTTAAACACATATAACTAGTAAACAGTGCAGCACACACCAACACAGAGTTTTGAACAGGAAGCATTCCTATTTATTCCAAGTGTAAGGCTTTTATGTGAGAAAATAATAATACCTTTTCTTAGCTGAAACATCTTTAAAGGTTCATCTTCTCCGAGGAAAGCAGTAAAATGCAGTGTGACAGATAAAAATCCAGCATATACCATGTCCACATTCACATATAAAAAGATATTTCCAACATTTCAATTCAAAGACCAGCAATGATAAAAAAAAAAAACACACACACAACACACCCTCTCATATCCTTAGGATGCCAAATAATCATTTCATCCATGTCTCAGTATTGACTTACAAAGACCTGGCTTGCCTTTGCTGTGTAGTTTTCATCCCCAAACCAAGTGAGGATAAGTCATTGTTGTGGAAGGCAGTGGGATTGTCAGCTCCTTTACAGGGAAAAAAAAAGGAGCAGCAAGCTAGATGCAGCTGGCTCAGAAGTCTGGAAAAAATATTAAAGCCAACAGCAAGAGCAAGATGTTTTGGCTCTTCTGCAACCATTATGATATTGAGCAATATGCTGCAAAGAGCTATTGCAGTAAAGTGCTGCAAGAAGCTCTCCTTGCTGAATAAAGGTCATGCAAGGACTCTGAGGAATTCTCCCAGCTCTATGGCTGAGGCTGCATCCTCAGAATTATTTTTTTATACATTTTTCCACCACGAGTTTTGGGTTCTTCACATACCGACAAACACTGTGAATAATGGAGGAGGAGATCTTCCTATTCCAAACAACATCAACAAGTCTAAATGACTTGTTTCCTCTTCAGCACCAAAACCAGATTAGCTGTTTTGCTCAAAACAGCCAGAGCAGCTCTCCTGCTGCACAGCAGGGCCAGAGGTGTGCTGGCTTCCAGGAAAAGGCTGCTGAGAGCTCCTCTCCGGTGGGAAACCTGCTTATCAGAGCTGTCCCTGCTCCCCACCAGTCAGTGGAGATGGACAGCCCCCCAGAGAGCACAGGGACAGTCCTGAGCCACCCAGCACCCTCCCTGCTCACACTGCCCAGTACCCACCACTCATCACTGGTATGGGAGCAACGACTGCTGCTTGGCCTCAGTGGGATTCTGGTTTATTTCCATGATGTTGCAGCAGGTTGTGTAATAACAGAATGTATACATTAGATCCAGACGTGTGTGTTTCTGCCTGCACAATATATACAACACCAGAGAACACACACATCAGCAAAGGACCTCTTTCTGTTACGAGCAGGGATTGTCAGTCACATCACCAGTAAAACACGGTCAAACTATTTTACTATTTGCACTGCCTTTCATATTTTCAATTTTCAGAAAGGAAAAGAGCCTGGAATTTCTCCCTGTAATTACTCAGACCATAGAGCCAATGTAATTCTGCTGTCTTCATTACATTATTTTTCCCCAGAAACAGTAATACTCCAAAAAGATTAAATTAAATAATACTTAAAAAAACCCACCAACAAACCCAAGCAGTTCTTTAATTTCATTTCAATACCATCTTGCTCTTCCAACAGCCTCTCAGATGTGCAGGAAACAGCTTAATGATCTGCCTTTATTACAGCGAGTGCTGAGCTCTCTGCAGGTTGCTCCATCCCCAGAAGTTTGGGCAGCCACCTCTCACAGACACCCATCCCAGAGCTCCTGTTAGCACAGGGCTGCACAGACCCAGTGCTGGAAGGACAACCATCCCTGCCTGGGGTGGCTCCTGCTCTGCAAACACAGTTTAGAAGTATCTGGGGCTGTTGCCCTTGCTCTGGTGGCTTGTTGGAAAGGTCACACCCCCGAGCAAGTGTTGCACAGATCTCTCCAGGCTTCTTCTGGCAGCAAAGCAGCCAAAGCACCGAGGTGACTTTGCTGTGCAACAGACCCAGCTCTGACAACCAGACCTGTCACAAGGACACAGCTTTTTCCTTTTTTTTTTTTACCTTTTTTCCCCTTTCATTTACTCAGAACAAGGTAATCCGAGCTAGCTAGAAAGCAATGCTTTTTATCCCCATCTTTTCTTTCTGCTAACAGTGCTGAAGGCTCCTGACAACACGTGTGAGCACGAGGTTCCCTCCGAGTGGCCTTGGGAACAGCAAGAAGTGCTTGGTATGGATTTCAGAGCAGCTCTTCACACGCCCTCCTGCCAGCCACTGGTCCAGAGCCAGAATCCCTGTCTAGCAGCAAGGCAGCCACTGACTGCAGAGATGCCATCACAGCTTCCCATGGGATGTGGCTCCTCCATCAGCAACCACTGGCTGCCAGGTGGAGAGCTGAGCAAGAGGAGAGCACAAGTGAAAGGAGTGGGGTTCATCACCTGCCCAAATCCCAACAGATCAAGCAGGCTGGGAAAAACTGCTGCTTTTTACAAAGCACTGGGGGTTTTGTTTGGCCTTTTTCCCCCTCCCATACCTTCCATGCAGCTTATATTTATTTGCCAGTAGGTTCACTGAGGAGCATTCCACGTTTTCTAAAAGCTGTGACCCATTCCTGCCTCTCAGTTTCTGTCCCCACACTCTCCATCTCATTTCAAGTGCTGAACTGGAGAGCACTCAAGTCGTAACCTGCATTGATTTTCTCCCATCTGCCTGGAGAGAAAGAGGAATCCCCTGCTACAGCTCAATTTACAAGACCATGGTGACATAAGGTCACACACACAGGGCCAACCCTCTGCTGCTGTCACCAGTTAGGATCTGATCCAGTTCTCCCAGGGAAATCAGCTTGATCTTGGGGAACACGGGGGAGCCTGGTTAGGGGGATATGAGACTCAAGAAATCCACTTCAAAAGCCACATGCAGAGGAGGAAAATGCTCAGAGCTTTATCATTATTGCTTCTAGTTCACAACTCTTATTTAAATAGATATATCTATATCTATATATATATGTTATGTGCAACTATAGATGGTGTTGCCTGTACTCAGGACAAACAGAGCACTGCTCAGCAATCACAGCTTCACCACCAAATCACCCTTCACACAACCACTTCAACATCAGCACGTTCTCAGAGGCACAAGAGAGTATCTACAGAGACCTGGAAGCTAGAGCAGGAGATGATGTATCCTCTGCCAAAAATCATAAGAGAATTCTTACATTGTCCCCAGATGAATTAATTACTTGCTCCAGTACATTGTAATTTTTACAGGATTAGCATGCATTGGTCCAGCAAAGGGATATGGATATTTTTACTTGCTTCAGGCCAAACATGTCTTCCAAACACCACTGGAAGCCACACACTAAGCCAGACCTTAGCAGTACTCATGTGGAGATACAAGTCATGTTGCATTAGGCCACACAAAATGAAATTACAGGCCACATCCAACCTGCAGATTGTGTCCTAGCAGGCCAGCTATTCCAGGGGAATGCCACGAGCATGCCTGGGTATGTCCTCTGCTCACACTGCCCCTGAAAATCCTCTGGTTTTGTACTTTGTGAAATAGTTTTGCTGCTTTTCAAACAGATTCTTGGTGCCCTCTGACTCCAGCCATGAGGTGGGTAGAGACCCACAAGAAGGCAGTGCCAGCTCACAGGGAGCAGGAACTATCCTGCAAGGGCCCTGTTGAGAGCTATGTATTGATGGGCACCCAACAGGCACTCATATGATCCAACCACATCCATGCCCTCAGTTTAACAAGGATTATTCATAATAATAAGGAACACAGACACCTGTCCAAAGGTACTGCTGCATTAGCTACCTGGAGAGACATATCAGCACTGATCCTCATGGAAAAGATGGGGATGGAGACCCAATAAAACCAGGACTCCCTGTTGGTCTGTCATCCCCCCATCCAAGCTGAAATAAGGTTGATTTTTGAACTCTTAACCCACATTAGACAGATCATTTGTTCAACTGTTTGTCCAGCAGTTCTCCACGGCCACTCTGCAGTCACTTGGCATTCCACTGAATGCAGTAAAACTCTGCAGCTCCCCAGCAACACAGCTACACTCCCAGTGCTAGGCAGGGCGTGGAGGAAACTCCAGAAGGACAGAATCTAAGACATTAAACTTTGCATCCTTGGGGGGAAAAGGAAAGAATACTTTGATTTACAGTGCCCTCCCACCACCTCCTCCCCACCCAAGACATCAGGTGGTATCTTTTTTGGTTGCTTTACTCTTTCTAAACCATCATTCAAGCTGAATGCTTCAAATTCCTCCATCCAGAAATGGATGGAAAGCCTCCATGGAGAAGCTTTCTGTACTGCACATTGAAGGAATACCTGATGCTCCAGGCCAGAGCTCAGGAGACTCATCTCAGATGCTCACCACTAGTTGAGCAGCATCATGAACCCTCTGAGCTCCTCAGCCCCTCACACGGTGTGATCATTGATGCTGCTGGATGAGTTTTGATGACAACTCAGCAAACATTAAACAGAAGTGCATTCATTACAGGCAGGCACCCATAAACTCCAATATGAACATCAACTATCCTCCCTTAAGTGACAAGGAGTCCCTCAAGGCTCAATTACTTGCCACTTTTTGCTCCATTTGAGCTGCTAGCTCCTACTCTTTCTAAATGGGCAATAACTACTGATAACCATTTCCAAGCAGCAATTAAGAGTTTTAGACTGATAGCAATAACTACTCTCCAAACTGGGACCAAGTTTTAGTTCTTTTTTCCAACTCCATAGATAATTATCTCAGCGAGTTCCATTTCCCACATCATTTACTGGAGTAAATCACTATTATTCACAACATACACACAGTCAGATGCTTACTGAAAAGGCCTAGCCTGCAACAAGAGCTTTGCCTGAAGTTCAGAGAGCAATATTGATACATCAGAGATATTTTCTCCATAGCCTAGGTCCAGGAATGGTGATTAATGATGGATGAGACCACGTTAGCTCAGGATACCTGCCTATACCAAGTGCAATGCACAAATCAGGATGGATAAGCTCTCACAGACACAGCTTTTCCAAAAGCAGCTCCCACCCCTCTTCCATAATTGAGCTTAGACTGCCAAACATACTTGAAGCTATACTGGAAAAAAATTAATCAGAACTGGAAAAAAAAAAATCAGAATCACATAATGATTTATCCTGTATTAATTGTACATGCACATGAACACTCGTGTGGCTTCCCTGCTCCTACACTCAATTCTTTAGCTGCACAAACCCATTCAAGAAAGAAAACTACAACAAAAATACCCCAAACGAAATGTGACTTGTCCCAGCACAGGCAGAAACCCATTAGCCAAGTCAGAGCCTGAAACACACTCTGGATGTTGACAAAACATCCCGGTGTCTGACGAGGGACAACTTCCAGCAGAGGCTGAGATTCCACCCCACGGTGAGTGGGAACAGAAGCAACTAAGATCTCAGCACCACAAAAGTGCCCCAAGTGAGAAAATACAAAGTCAAGTGTTTCAAAGGCTTCATCAATGCCGCTTTAAAATATTTATTTTATTATCTAGAAGATTTTTTTTCCTCTTTTACCCTGAACAGTACAGCACTTGGCATTCTACTTTATTCATTTATTAATGATGGTTTGACTTTCATCTATGCATCTCTCTAAGAGGCATTTCCATGGGCTCATAAAGAAGGTAATGGGTAAGTACTGCAGAGACTATTTTGAAGACAGTGCACATTTTGCCTGTGTTAACAGGGAATGATGCTCCCTGCTTACACTGCTTTTAGTTAGGAATCATTCTGGAAAGGAAACCTTACTCTTCAAACTTTTTCAACTGATGGTTTTTTCTTTCAACACTTTTGTATCACCTGCATCTCTCTATCCCAAGGTTACAGAGCTTATGGCAAAGCATACACATAGAAATAAAACAAGAAAAGCCCTTTACAGTTGTTACCCTGAAACCTAGTCATAAGCCAGAACCAAGAAAAAATAAAATGAATCTTTGGGGTTTCTTTTAAATATGTTCAACTCAGATTTTTAAATAAAGTTCTCCATTTAGAGAAAAAAAAAAATCCAAACACAAAAAAACCCACTACATAAAACAGGGAGGTTGGACACAGTGCTTGTCTGGTGCAGTTTTGGGAGGGATTTGTGTGTGTTTGGGTTGGTTTTTTTTGGTCTATGGTACTTGCATTCTCCAGTCAGAGGGAGAGATCGAGAAGTAAGAGAGAATAATACTTTCATCTTCCTGCAGAGACACCCGTTGATGTGCTTGAGCAGGGCTCAGGGAGCACAGGAGTACAAGTGATGTCTGTTTTACAGCACAGACCTTCAAACGCACACTACTTGAAAACGAAGCATCTACTCGCCGCATCCGCAGCAGCGGCCACAAAGGCAGCAGCCGGCTAACGGGGCTGTTCCTGCCATTATCTCTGCTGCCGAGCCCGGGAGACGCCGGCTGCGAAACAATGAGAATTCCAACTCCCGAAGAGCAGCAGTCAGAGCCTCGGCAAGGCTGGTGCCCCTCGGAGCAGGCGGATCCCGACAGGCAGGGTGAAATGTTTGTCGCTGCATCCCCTGCTCCCTCTGCGCTGCAACTTCCAGCAGCTCCAGCCCGCGCTGAATTTTAATCAAGGTCCTTTAAATGCCATTGAACAAATCCATACGCTATGGATTGCTTCTTGTATGCCTCTGGCCAGCCACTCTTTGGAGGGTCATTCATTATTTTTAGAAAACCAAAGCAATCCAAAGTAATGGAACAAACCCTAGCACACCTCGAAGCAGAATGCACAGTTCCTGCTCCTTCCCCGTCGGCTGGGAGGGAAGTTTTTCACCCCTGCTCTACCGTGACACGGGGGGTGCAGCCCTTGGTCACACCAGAGGACCATGAGATAAATCAGGCTCTTCAAGAAATAGCCACTCACATCTTAAACGTGGATTCTAAAATTCACGTGTCGTGCAAGACAGCAATCTGGGCTGGAATCTCAACAGAGCAGCAGCAGTAAAGAGTTCACAACTCCAAGGGAAGCCACATGTGATGGAAACAGTAAGACTGCTTGTAAACTATTTTTTTGCTCATGTGTGCCAGAGAAGGTGAGACTCTGCATGTCAATTATCCAACCAGGAGTGTGTCCCCTCACGAGCTCCAAGATCAGCAAAAACTCATTAAAAGGGGTGGGGAGAGGTTGGAGTCTGTGGTCATCATTTGACTGCTCTGTTCTGTATTAGGGAGGTATAAGGCAGCAAACTGCTGACTGCTACACTTCTTTCTGTCTCCCATACAGAAGTCAATTAATCAAACTTTGCCTGCTATGTGCCAACAGCCTGTGTCTGTCCTCTTGGTGAAGTACAGAAAGAATGCAGGGCTCTTCCTCCACCTGCAGGGTCTCTTACCTCAGGAGTGTTTCCAAACGTTGTGGGAAAACATTAGTTCAACGTTGAATGGCCTTAGGGAAATAAACCTGTGGCAGACAGAGCAGCTGACAGGTGGGGACAGACTTTCACCAGGAGAGTGGGGTTAGTACAGCCTGAGCACAGCCCTCAAAGCCACTTTAGTGTCTCCAACACCTTCCTCCTGTAATCCAGTGCCACAGATTTGGAGCAAGCATCACCAGGGGCCTCCCTGCAGCTTTCCTTGCTGTGGAATGGCCTTGTCGAGCCACGTGAGGCTGGCTAGAGACTCAGTTTGTGTCTTCACTGGGTTGCTTCACTGAAGAACGTTCCCTCTGGGTTCTGAATTTCTCTGAGAGAGGCAGAGGTCAAATCTTCAGTGTTTGTGCCCTGACTTCCACCCCTGATTCCAACAGGGCAGGCAAAGCAGCGGGCTCTAGGCGAGCACAGCAAAGGAGCATGAATCAGAAAGGCTGAGTGTTCCAAACCCTCCTGCTCCTCTGGCAGTGAGAGTGTAAAAGACACAATCAAAGTGACCTAGAATTTCCATCTCCCTTTCTGCAGGGGACAATGCCTGCAAGACTGCACTCTGACACCCAAGAAACAAGGGGAACACATGCAAGACAAATGCTATGAACACCAACAATAAAACCAGTACAAAGTATTCTCTCCTTCTGCAGCTTCTCCTGGGCTGCAGTTTGAAGGCACAGACATCCCCTTTAGACTTGGCAGTTGGGTTTTTAGTTTGAATTTCAGACTGGATGGGCAGGCTCGGGGCTGGAAATCAGTTCTGCAGGCTCAGATGAGGATAATCAGGGCAAAAATGAATGTGAAAAATATTCATATTCTCTTTGTGTCAGAAGACCATGATAGGATCAGAAGAGCAATGTGAGCTGGGATGCTGTTCCTCTTCTGCCATGACAATTACAGGAGTTCACATCCATTATGAGGAACTTGTGTGGATATTCTTAACTCAATAAGCATTCTTCAAGAAATGCTGAGTCTTCCCAGGAGGTAAAACCAAGGCAAAGTTAAAAAGGAGGAGGTAGAATTTTCCCTTACACCTTAAAAAGCCTGAGAAACTGGATGAGTGCACATCTGGAACTCAGCAGTCTGCTGAAAGCAAGGTATGCCTTTTTGTTCAGTTGCTGATGGTGCAATTAACGTGCAAGCAATTGTTCTTGGAAGGTGTCCTGGAAATAGGATGTTTCCCAAAGACTCTGGGTAAGAAAAATCCACTGAGACTGGTCTTCATCTAGACTCGAGGAAGGTGTGAAAAAGGCTACTTCTATAAATCCTGAAAGCTCCACAGCAGGAAGAACAAAAGCAGGTTAAGGTCGTTGTTGCCACTGGAATCTGGGCAAAAAAGGTGAGCTGAGAGTCCACCAAAATCCATGGGAAGCACTTGTTCCATTGGTTTTATCCAGCCCTGCTCTGTCATTAACTAGGTTCTTCAGTGCTGTCATAGTAGTTCTCTTCCACACTCCAGCCTGATGAAATGCTAAAAATGACCAGTTGTTGATCAGCCAGTTCCCAGAATACACTCGCTTTGGATTCGTTTCTGAGTTAGGTTCAGACTAAGCATTTTTAGGTCTATTTTTATTTCTGTTGAAATAGATGCTTCAGTTTTTTGAGCAGCAGCTGTTGCCACAGACTCCTTTGCAGCAGCATGAGGAGGAGTTGGATTTAGTGTTATTATTTTGAAAGTTTGGGGGTTTTTTTCCCCTCAACACTCTTCTGCATATAGATTTTTTTCTAACACTTTCAGCAGTTCCTATGAGAGATAATCAGAATGTTCTCCAGTAATTTCCTAGGATAAGCACAGTGAGAGGCCACACTCACAGTGGGAAGATATTCTGTCTGGTTGAAGTTACTAAAACACATTTGATTCCAGTTGTATCCCTTCCTAATTTTCATTTGCCAGACTTTCTGACTAAACTATTTAATTTGGCAATCTTAGCCCAAAGTATCACTAAGATATTTCTAATCAGAAGATTCAGCATTCTTCAGAAACAGAACCTCCAGACATTTAAAAATACCATAGAATTAAGCAAGAGATTCTACTTTTTCCACTCCATAGCATTTGGGCAGCAACCTCCAACTCCCAAGGATCAACTTTGTGAACGGAATTCTCCCATTCTGACAAAAAAAATGAATTTTGGAAATGGAAGAAATTGCTACTTCTGCCTAAATACAGATACTACTGTCTCTTTCCTCATGTATTTGTCTTCCCTCGTGCATAGTGTGCCCCTCTCCCTCCCTCACAGCACTGGTGAGTGCTCTGAATTCAGAAAGGCTAAAGATATTTTTTTCAGGTTAAATAGCTAATTCTAGTGGCTCTAGATAGCAGTTTTTGCAGAATGTAAAGTATGTTCTCTGGTTCTTCCCACTTCATGAACTGGCTGATAAATTCCTTCAAACAGCTAAGAATATTCACTCAACAAATTAAGCTATTTAACTCCAGCAAGATGTTGATGCTCAAAGGCAATGTCAGCCTTTCATCCAGAATCACTGCAGATCTGAGCAGCCACCACTGAGATGTTTCCCTGAAATGATTGTTCCCACTGGCTCCTTCATTTCTGGATTCTTGGAGCTATCCTGATTGATGTTTCTCCAGTTGCAAAACCTGACGATTTCCATTTGTCACCCAGATCATGCAATGGATGCAAAGAGTCCATTTTACAATCTAATCAAATATTGATAGAACGGGATGTCAGGAACCAAGCAAAAAGACCAACACATACTTTGGAATTAGCTGCATAGTTTCCACCATTAAACAGGATATTTCCCTTAATTAGATCTTAGCTGTTGCAGGGCTAGGAGTCAAGAAAGGAAAAGAACCCAAGTGTGAACATCTCCAGCTCTGCAAGGAAAAGAACCCAAGTGTGAACATCTCCAGCTCTGCAAGGTGTTTCAGGAGCCAGCCCAGCAGCTCACTCTTTGTGGGGAACTTTGCAGAACATCACTGGTCACTTCCAAAGATGTCGTTTCTTTCGCCCGTTAGTTGAAAATGGGAACATGGCACAGAAGGAGTTTTCACCTGAAGTTTAAAATGCCTGTATACATAGAAGTTTAATTTATTATTCTAATGACTTTCACAGCTTGAGATTCTCACTGGGAGACATGCCTGTATGCATTTAATAAGGCTGCAGAGATTGGGACTATTCCTGAAGGACTTTCTGAATCATTTCCAAAGCATCTTTTTATAGCTGGCAAAGTATAAATTATGTAAAAAGGCATTTAGATAGATACCATCAAATCTGTTTGACTGTTAACCCCTCTTTGTTAGATTAATCTATAAACCTGAAAAGACTCCACTTTGAGCATTCCAAGCCCATGCTGGTGTATTTAGATGTGAAGATGCAATCACTCAAGTAGCTGGGGCAGGGGGGTGGGGGAAGCAGGAATCCTCCCTGCTCTTCTCCTTTACTCTGGAGACCCAAACAGCACGTTCCTGACAAATCTTCTGTCCCATTACTGTGATGTTGGTAACTCAAACACATAATTAATGATCCTGGCATTAGAGTTTTTGGAAGCCTAGTAAAGTGATCTGATGCACTCACCTAGTAAATGGATGTTTATATCTGCTCTCTTTACTGATGAAATCCCAGTTCTTTGGGGAGGCAAGAATGGAGAAACAACATTCCTGCAATCCACATAAATCACCCAGGAGCAGGGAATAGAGAGAGCCAGTGGCAGAAAACAGGGTTCCAATTAATCCATGTGATTTTTTTGTTCCATGGATCTCCCCATAGCTACTGGAAGATCAGGGTTGGTGCAACAGCTCTGCTCTTTTTCATAAAGGGCACTTCATTACCTCCTGGAGTTTGGCAATGAATATTAAACAGTGGCCTTGCTGAGAGGAGTGTGCAATTCTCTAGATCAGCTACCAGGAGCTAACCTGGAGTCAAAAAATCCTCCTCCCCAGGAAGTTATAAACAACACACTGTCCGTTTCTGGCGTTGGAGGGCACAGCACCCCTGAGAATGCACACCTCCACTGGGGGATTGAGTGCCCTTGAATCCAGACAAGATCATTCAGCCTCAAACACGAACTGCAGCTTGCCTGTAATCCAGTCTCAGATCTAAACACCCTCTCCTCCAACCAGCTCTAATTATGGATAACCTTGATCTGCTTTGTAGCTGGGTAAACAGAGGAGCAGGCTGAAGCATTTCTCACTCAAGCCCAGATAATGCAAACATCACAAGTGCTCTCTTCCCCTTCACTGCCCCGTTGGGAGGCATGCCCAGGAGCAGAGAGCACCTTAAACCATCTCACAAGAACATTTCCCTGCTTTTCCTCCCTTGCAACTGACCGGGAGATTCACTTACAAAGAGGTTTTGTCAGTTGGCTGCTCTAAGGGGCCACTTTTCACACGAGCCAGCTGAGCAGAAACAACCTGAGGCTGATGAATACCTCTTGGATGGGGGACAGTCACAGGCATCACCCTGCTGTCCGACTCTCAATAGCAGGGGGCTTCGGGGTGCCATGTGGGAATGAAAGGATGCTGTCATTATTCCAAGAGGAGAGAGCCAAATGAGACTCCCTGAGAAAGCAGCCCAATGATGGAACATTTTGATTAGAAGAGATGACACCAAGAAATCGTCTGCTGGCAACCACACTTTTTCCCATTTCAAGAAGATACAATAAAAGGGAATTTCTTTTCCAGCAATCATTCTACTGGGAAGTTTCAGTAACCTCAAGTTTGGATGCAACAGCCTCTTAGAGATGAAGGAACAGGGGAAAATATTTGCAGCAAGTATTTTTCTGGGGAACAAGAAAGGTTTCCTTACTGGTATAGACATGCACTTCCCTTCCTACACCATCCCTTCCTTCCCTCATCCTTTGCAAGCTAAAAATCTTGCATTCCAAAGAAAACAGCCTCCCAAGAACATTTTTTAGTGCAAACATGCTGCCTGGCCTGAGATTGTTCATCAGTGCTGCCCCACGGCCAGCACAGCCCATCTTCATGAGGAGCAGCAGGTGGCCACGTGGAGAGCATCTGGGAGCTGCTGGTACCCAAGAGCATTCAGAACTGGAGCAAAGTGCAGCTCAGAGCTGTCTGTGGGCACTGCAAGCTCTGCACCTCACTCACTGCCCCATGGCAGTCCTGGGGGGCACCTGTGTACACCCCATTGCCTCCAGCTCACCCCTCTCCCCCACCTTTTAGAGATAACCTTTCTATTCACATGAGAAAAAGAGGGGGAGGGCAGCATGAGAACAGAACTCACACCTTCCTCCACCAGATTCTTTCCCTCTCAGTCACCAACCACACATCCCACCCTGGAATAAAGCTCTTCTCCAGACTCCTCAAACAGAAGCATCCCAAAGAAGTTGCAGTGGCAGTCCACTGAGGACACTGCTCCTCTCAACTGAAACCTCAGCATGCACCTCAGAAAGAAGACATCAAGTTTTGCTGAAACTAAGTGCCTGAGTGGGGAAAGCTGCCATTTGGAGGAGATGTTCTGCAGCTTCCTACCCAGTCTGCCCACAACTCTCTCCAAGTGGTCAGTCCCAGTGAAAATTGGTTTAAAGTGCCTGCTGAGAGCCCTGAAAACTGACCTGAGCTGGGATT
Organism: Corythornis vintsioides; assembly: GCA_025447755.1. NCBI lineage: Eukaryota > Metazoa > Chordata > Aves > Coraciiformes > Alcedinidae > Corythornis > Corythornis vintsioides. Next base: position 17,517 of record JAOEGS010008490.1, on the reverse strand, counting down.
AAGAGGAGGCACAGTGTGGAGAAAGCTAATCATGGACCTGCGAGTCCAAATAAAAATAAGCACGTAACACTTTCTGCTAGATCAGGGAAGGGAGAGGAAATCAATACTAAATACACTGGAAAATTTATTTTGTATTTTGAAATACAAACAGAAGCTCTCCATAGCTCAAAGTCAGATAATAAGTTTCAGTGAAAGGAAGTTTTCAGCTGCTATATTAAGTGAAATATTTAATGTATAAAACAGTAAGGTTTTTCTTTGTATTTTTCACTGAACTTCTCAACATTCACTTGAAGATGACATTGTTTAAGCATTCAAAACCCAAACAAACCCAGGAGTGAGCAACACAGAGGGTGTTCCAAGCAGAAATGGGGGGCTTTTTTTGATCTAAGCACCTTTATTGTAGAGGATGAATAAATATTAAGATATAAAACTTTACTTTTATTTGGTTCTACACAAATTATTTTTTTTAACCCATTTTTTTAATTAATCAGTTTTTAATTCATCACCTTGCATGCACTCAGGTCTGCAGGCACTGTACCCAGTCCTCGTCCTCCAGATCTCCACCAAGTCACTCCCTACATGGCTTAGGGGGGATGTCCCCAAGTAGTGGCAGCACTGAAGCAGAAAGAGCTGCTGGGAAGTGGGTAGTCACAGCAATCCTACATCCCTGATGCTTCCTGCACTTCAGCTGCTGAAGTTTCTGACCAATAACTGGCCATGGGTGAGTGCCTGGGACAGAGCAGGAGGGAAAGTCACCAGCTAAAGGGAGAAGTGCTGTGTTGTCAGCTCCAGTGCTCCTGAGGAATCACCCAGGTGGGAACTGCCCTGCTCCAAGGGCCTGCAAGAAGCCACCCCCACATCAGCTCCCTCTGCCACCCCACAAAGCTCTGGCAGCATCAAAGCCTTGCAGCTGGCCTGGGGAAGGTGTCCCAGATGCGTCTGAACTGACAACAGCTTAACTCCACCTTTGTCCCAGGCACTGAAGTAAAGCTGCAGTGCTTGTCAAACACCACTCAGTGCAGCTCCAAAACCCTCTTCCCCAACCTACAGCCACAGGCTCGATGCTCAAACTCTTCCCTGGAGCTCTCCCCATAGGTGAGTGAAGCAAACAGGCAGGAGCATCACACCAGCACAGCTCTTGGGAGTATGGCTTCCCTCTCCTGGTTTGTAAAGCATCACTGCATCCTTGGGGATGGAGGCACACACACCAGCAGCCAGCAGCATTGCAAATGAAGAAGGGGAATTTGTCCCACGTGTCTTTGATCACCCCAAGACACCCTCTAAGGGACCTTTGGCAGGAGCAGGCAGCTGTAAGCTAATGCTGCTCCAGAAAACAGCCATCTGTGTTTTCCAGGATGCAGAGGCAGTGCCATGCTGGGATCAGAACAGACCTCACCAAGCTGCACCCCAAAAATTATCAAATAGAGCAAATGCAGAATAAAAACGTTGAGTGGCACAACACAGATAGCAGGTATTCCACTAAAATCACCGTGGCAAGCCTCCTGATTTAAACATAAACAGCAAACTGAGAAAAGGGGGAAGGAAATGGGAAGAACAGTCTTTCTTTTACATTAAAAAGCTACTTTTGTTATGAAAAGGACCAAGTTGGAAAAAAAAAAAATCCTGCAACTCAAACTACATGAATGTGGCTCCACAACAAAGCACGTTGCTGTATAAATTATATATATTACATATATAAACTATAAATTAACTTTCAATTTCTGGAGCCAGTGTGTTGTCTGGCTATATGGACCAGGAACAATGCAGCAATTTTAGAGCATCCCCTCCATGTATTAAAAAAAACCCTGCATACTATTAATATATCCTGACTAGATTAAAAGCCTTGTAAATGATTTTGCCTGAAATGCCCTAGTATGAGATCTTTAGGGAAATATCTTCAGCACCAATTAGTTTAATTGACAAGGAAGCTGAGAGAATAGCAGTGAAGAGACAGAGACAGAGTAGTCCAGGAAAGGCTCCTTTTCCACATCCTGGAGTCTATTTGCTACTAGTATTTGCAGCTCTCCCCACTCTAACTATTTATATTACTACCACTGCTTGGATATGTTGAAGCTCTAAATCATGGGAGACCAGCAGAGTAAAACTTTATATATTATCAGCACTGCAGCCACGACTTAAAAACTTTTTTTCCCCCCCTGTAAAGGCTCCACTTTTATCACTTTCTGTCCTCAAATAGCTGGTCTGCTTTTGAACTATTTTAGCACACCCTGATTGTTTTGCTTCATCCTCCAGAGAGGAAACAAAGAGAGCAAATTTAAGCTACACAGTGTGATAAAAACTCTGAAATCTGCTTTCCCTTCCTCACTGCCCCCACTCTGCCCTCCAGGAGTAACTGGAGCCCACCAGCCCATCACACTGGGGACATTTTAGGGCCCCTGTGCAAAGGGGAGGGACAGAAAAAAAGTAGTTTCAACCTCGGGAATGATGTGGAATCCACATAATTTACTATTTCCTGTGATTCATCAAACTTCCTTCTTCCCAAGAGTAAATGGTCACCACTTATTTATACACCACAGACAGGCTTTGCTCCAAAGGTCAGTCCAAGATGGGGGAAAAAAAAAAAAAAAAAAAGCAGATAATTTGTTCAAGAAATCTGGGTGGTTGGAGGGGGTTTTGTTGTTGTTGTGGGTTTCGTGGTTATGGAAAAAAAAAAATAATCAATCCCTGGCCACACCCCCCACACCCCAGCATGCAGATTCTGCAGCAAACTGCTTCGTTCCAGGGCTGAGAGCAGGGCCCCGGGGAGCAGGGCATGCTCTGGCACACGGGAACAGCCAAGGATGCTACTCCTGGGGCTGGGTGCTGCCCTGACACCCGTGGAGAGGATGCTTTTGCACCAGGGTCTGCGGGTGGTTTTGTGTTTACAAAGCCTACAGGAAAAATGTTTTCACCATAAAAAAGGAAAAGCAATTCTGAAGCTAGAAGCCCAAAGGAGGGGAATAAAAGTGAGGAGTCAGTCCTCAAGCTGCCAATTGCAAACCAGAGTGGCGTTGAACACTTGACACCTCCTCTAAACATAGAGCCATTTTTAATATACAAGCACTAAACATCTCCTCTAAACATATAGATACTTTTTATGTACAAACACTTTACATCTGCTCTAAACATATAACCACTTTTAATGTACAAACACTAAGAGACTGTGGAAAAAACTTTTTCTCTCAACTTCTGCCCAGTTTTCGTTTCTGTCTGCACCTTAGAGCCCTATAAACCCTCTCTACACAAAGGTGTGAAGTAGTAGAAAAATAAATGCCTCGGTGAATACCACCAACTGCAAAACCCAGTTTGGGTGAGCAATTAATATTACTCGTGCTAAAGTTTTCAGCAATTAAATGCTGAGCTATAAAATCTCCAATCAAAAGGAAAGCTTAATATATGATTAAATGCACACAGAAAAGAGCATCCATGAGAATACAGTGCGTGCCATAGTTTACATTAATAAGAGAACAGACTAATTCAGCCTGTTTAAAAACCAGAAAATGCAGCCCAGATCATTTTAATAGGCTGTAATTAAAGTATATCAAATATATTTAACAGGAAAATAAAAGAAATAAATAGAAGGTAAAGCCAATTGTTATAGAACAACCACGTATTTTCTAACCCTCTTACAGATTCCAAAGATCTCCTTTATGGGGAGCAAAGGAATTCCAAACATCCTTGCAGGGCACTTTGCCCCAGGCATTAACTGAAATTCCCACTGTGATCCAGACAGGGAGAAAAAGAAGCAGTTTGGGTTTAATTTTTATGTATGTATGTGTGTATATATATATATATAAATGCATATGTATTAATCAAACATGAAGGCAACTGCATTTCAGATTACAAAAATAAATGGAATTAAATGCAAAGACTATTTAGTGCCTTAATTATGATTTTCAATATGAGTCTTGGTGATAAAATTGCACATGGAGGAATCTCTAGAGGTTTAGGAAAAAAAGTGCTTTTGTTTTTATGTTTAGGTCAGGTTTTGTTTCATTTTCTATACCTTCATTTTTTTGTGAGGAAGAATTTGATATCTGAAAAAAACCCAGGAATCTGAGACAAAGCCTCCCCTGCTTCAGCTAAAACATTGCTTTTTTAACCTGTTCTTTTGAGTTATTTCTATGTACCTGCCTAACACTGGTCAGATGTATGGTCAAGATCATAGCCATTTTTTCCAATTAGTTCAAAGTACTTCTTCTAGTCCAAATTAATCATCTTAATTATGCTGTCAACAGCTGCATCAAGGCTTCAAATCAAATCTGCTTTGTTAATGAGATCCTGTTGCCATACATTTTGTACCCCATACCCTTTGAAACAGCTGAACTACCCGTTAGGAGATTCCATGAGAGGCAGCTCTGGAGAGACGGGCACTCCATTTAAAGAGCTGAATTTTCATAAGGAGAATTTTTGGTTTCTATTCAAATTCCCGTAAAAGTAACTGAGGGGATAAAAATTCGTTTTAAAATGGAAGTATAGCAGAGAAGACAAAAAAGAAACAACCACACAAAAAAACCCAAACAAAAAAAAAATCTCCAAATAAACAAACAAACTCAAAACCTACAAACCAACACCTTGTTGGGAGAATTCACTCCTATCTTTTTTCGTCTTGGAGATGAGCTGTGCTCCTTCCCTTTTCTTCAGCAAAACCTCTCTAAATTGGCAGAATTTTGACGCACAAGTGTGTAGCAGTAAGGTCAGGGTTTGCTGGGCTATTTTTTCTCCCATCCCCGGTGTTCCTCTAAACCGCACAAAAGAGCCCGGAGAGGAGACTGTCAGGTAAAATTCACAGAACAAAAGAATGCAAATTGTCACCTATTACCTCTCAGGCACATTTCAAATAAGCAAAAGCAGTCTAGATAAATGATAAGATTACAGTCAATAGCTCATTTCTGCAATAACCAACCGCACAGTCCTTGAGAGGAAAGACTCTGCAGTTAAGCCAGCAGTGATTACTGGACGAGAAAAAGAGAGTTACCTTTTAACCACGGCATAAGAACGCGTTCAGATCAAAAACATGTTATTAAACTCCCAGCCTGCCCGCTCTCCACATCTGCCCAGAAAAATCTCTCTGCAAAGCCACCTCTTCTATAAAGCAGCAGCTGAAAAGCTGCACACCTCGCATTTTCTGTCCTGCTCGGGCTTCCACACCCCCCACCTGCATCTCCATCCTGCTCAGGAACCAGCCTCTCCAGAGCAGGAGCTTTTGGCTCCCATCTGCCGCTGAAGCAAGGTGCTTCCAAGCACTTGGTGTTGGCAGTGTAACCCCCAACTCTTTTGAAACCCCCAACCCCCTAGTCTCGGGAAATTACCGCCCTCAGGCACCTACATCTGATTTCCAAGCTTGCTGAAGATTCAGCAGCTTCTCCTCATTAGAGGGGAACTACTGGGGTGGCAGCAGCTCGAAAAACAGGACACTTACCAGGTCTCTTTGGACCAGAACCTGGGATGCCTCATTTTACACAGCCATTTGAAAAAAAAACCACCAGCCTTAAGTCCAATTTTTTAGCCTAAAATTTGGCCAAGCAGCTTGTTGCCTAGGACTGGAGGCTACAAACGGTGAGGCATTTGAAGCTAGAGAGGTGGGGGGGCAGTAATGAGAGAGGGTTGCACTGTGTGGGCAATGAAGAGGTGAAGGCAGAGCTGCTACTCCCCCAGTCCCATCATGCTACAACTCAGCAACAGCTTCAACAAGAGCTGAAACTAGTAAATAATTCGTTGCAAATACGCGGGAGAGCTTCCCACACTAGAGTGCAAGCTCCAGAGCTGGCTGTCCCCAGGGACCAGGCTGGAAAAGGCTCGAGACTCTACAAACAAAACTAAAAAGCAATGGCAGAGACATTCCCCCTCTGCTGCCCAGTCCAGCAGCTCCCTCCTGAGTGGGTGCTGGGGTCAGGTGAAGTTGGAGGCTCCCAGAGCACTGGGAAGACCCTCGACACCAGATGTGTGAAGCTCCATCTCATTGGAGCTTGAGCAAGAGCTTCCAGCTGCTCTGTACAGATACAGTTGTGTCTTACAGCTGGTTAAGAGTTAAAAGAACACGTGCAAGAAAGGCCAGCCTGCCTACAGAAGGTGGTTCTCTTGTTAAAATACCAAGCATTTGGGATTTGTAAAGCAAGAGGCAGCTCATTTTTGTCACCAAATTCCTGATTCCTTATGTAACAATAGTATCTGATGCTTGACAACACTGGTATCTAAAAATCAGCCAGCCAACCAGGCAGCTAAATGGGAGAAAGCAATTACAGAAGGTCAAACTCTGGAGATTTCTCCAGCAACTACACAGCTCTGCAGTGTCTGTTTTCCTTCCTAGAGTAAGCAGTGAAAACAACAATCAAGGCTGGATCCAAGTCCTTTGAACATCCCACAGGAAGGTGTTTTATAATGCACTGAATTGATTTAGCAGTCTGAGAACATCAGGATCTTCAGGCAGCTGATAATGAAGACCAAGCATTCCCCATGTGAAGCACCATGCAGGCTAATTTCATCTCAAGTCTGGGCTGTATGGGAACATATTTTCTACAGAAACATTGCTGGTGTAATCCAGCAGCTTTAGAAGATATATTCTTAAAAGCCTGTTATCAAATGACATTACCTTATAAATGATGCTGTGTTGTACAGGGTGCTAAGGTAACATTTTAATTTAAATTAAATTTACATTTAATTTCAATGCATACATTAAAATAGGCACAGCATTCTTTAGGAAACTCCATCTAGAAGGAATTCATCCCCACACCAATTTCATAGTATCTTTTAGAAGTTCTTGTTGACTGAAATTATGCCTAGCAATTATTTAACAAACATGACTCAGGAATCTATATATAGTTTACAAACATTGCAAAAATGTTTGCCAGCAACACAGTGAAGTCTCTTGACTCTCCCCATAACTACATATCTGATTTGGGGATTTTTTTCAGTAATGGAAAATAATTTTTCCCTTAAGAACAGAGATAAGAATTCAAAGAGCAGGTCCTACCCTGGTTTAAACCAGGGAGTTTTGGGTAAATCACTTCACTGACAATTCCCCTTAAAGAGGAGACAACTCTTATCAAACCACTTTTCCCACCATGGATTTCCATTGTGTCTCTCTTTTATCTCCAGCAACAGCCAACATACCCCTGCCATTACCATTTTGCCTTTACTGCAAAGGTTTTAAGGGGCTCTATTCCCTTCTTCTCCCCTCCAGGAACAGGGATGGATTCTTCTCTGCAACGCCCTTCCCATGCAAGAGCTGAGCTGCCCATGCCAGGCCCTGACATAAAGAGGAATTTGTCTCTACCCTCTCCCCAGCAGAAGAATAAAAGCCAAGCACTATGATGAATTAGAAGACTTTCTGTGCCATTCCCAATTTTAGCATCTCATGTTCAAGTGATGCTGGTCAGTCTTTCCTTTCCTAATCACTATTTTAAATCAACTCCATCATTTTTAGAGCTGGTGGAAGGGCACCAAAAAGGTACAAAGTGAGCAAGTAGCATTCCTGGGAGCATAACACAGGCTAGCACAGCAGCACCAATAAACACACCATTGAAAAATGGAATTAAACAAACATATGCAGCATTAAGTAGTTTTTTCAATGACAGATAGCTTCAATAAATCAGAATTTTAACCAAAGAACTGTTTGTCTTTGATAAGCACATAAGTCACGTTCACATGGTTCCATTCCCCATACATTATCACTTGATGTATTTAGGAAGCATTAAGTATTTACCTACAAGGAAAAAAGTAAAACAGGTGACTACTTTATAAAGCTGTAGTAATCCTAAAAAAAAAAATGCAAACTGAGTATCTTCTACTAAATTAGGGGAGCTACAGGAGTTGAGCAGTGCTGGGAAAAGTTACCCTCAAGAATCAGGATGTAAATTAGCATAAGTCTCCTTGCCACTATTAAACAGTTAACTACCAACTGTGAGAGTAAGCATGGATCCTGTGCTCATACTTCTCCATTTTCAGTAATCCTAAGAAAACTGTTCCTTGTATATTTAATAAATTCAGATACAAACACTCACTGATCTTTGCTGTCACCCCTCTGCCCATTGCTATCTAGAGAACACTCTGATGTGTGCTTAGTGTCGGTTGCCAACCTGTGGATATGGATAAAACTGCTAGTATGTAGGGTAAGCATCTCCAAAAGCTCAAGAGCAGTAAATCACTTGTGGTTCAGCAGGACTGATTCAAACAAGAGCAGAGCACTCAGCTCCTCCTCACAGCCAGGCATGGAGAGCTGAAGACTTAACCAGTTGCCCTGCCAAGCATGATGCTGTGTGTTTTCCTAGCTCATTCACTGATGTTTGGGCTACCACAGGGCTGCAGAGCCAGGCAAGGATGATCACCCACAAAGTGCTTTTTCTGCCCTACTTCAGCAAGTTTACAGCAGGGAGGTGAATGGCAATTCAGATGGGCAAAGCTTTAGCTTCCCCACAGTACACTTCTTTCTAAGAAGCACTCAACAGTGATGAGCCTCCATACAGTCTAGTCCTGGGTTTATGACCCTGATTAAATGCTTGGTTTTCTTGTCCTGGCAACTATCACTAAAAAGGAATTTCAGGACCTGCATCTCATCATGTCAGCTCCTCCTCACAGAGCTAATCTCTTAGCACTGAGTCTGGATGGATCAAGGGAAGAAAGGGCAGAGCAGCCTAAGCAGAATTCAGAACTCATACATCACTTACAAAGACCAGAGGAGGTGAACAGGATTTCTAGTCTCACCAGTGATGCTGAAATTAAGATACAAAATCTGGTCCAGGAGTTCTCTCTCTCCTTCCTGACATATTTTTCCCCTCCAGTCATTCCCACACAACACTTAAAGCTGCACATCTCTGCAAGCGAAGGTGTGCAAGGGTAAGAAGATCACTTCAGTCCTCAGAGTTGAGCACAAACCACAAAAAAATATTGTTTTTCCCAGCGTTTCAGTGTATTTATTGCCCAGAGAAATGTTGGTAGAGACCATTTTCTCATCAGAATATATCAACAGAAAAATAAGGAGGCAGAAAGCTACTGCAGAAACACTGGGAGAAAGGAAGCCAGGACCATGAGATGAGGCCACCTCAGCTCCTGTTCCCCACCTATAACCACAGAGCCAGAGGAGCTGCCACTGCCAGGGCTGTGCTGCTGGAATGTCAGCACTACAGCCCAGCAAAGGGGTCTTTGAGCACAACGGGGGTGTGTTCAGGAGTGAACTCCATCTCCTGCAGGCCTGTTTCTCCAAGCACATCATCTGCATTGTTTCCCTGCCTTTTCCACCCCATGAAACCCCTGCATTGTGGGTGCCTCCGATTTCATCTGTGAGCAGCAGGCAGCAGCTCTCCAAGACCTGGGGAGCACTCAGGCCTCCCACCATGGTAGCACAGAAGGAACTGGTGTTTCCCAACAGCACCTGCCTGGTAGTCAGGCCATATGGTTTGAGACGTGCTGTGTGAGAGGTATTATTGCTATCATTTGCCTCTTCGGTGCCAGACAAAACACTCCAATTGCAGCTTGCCTTGTTTACATGAAAACAAGGAAATTAGCTTTCTATCAGTGCTATCTAGGGAATGCTCTCCGAGAAGACAGGCTTTCAGATTTTGCCTCCATAAAGATACCTATGGGGCAGTAACCTATGGCAGTGCCTTTGTAGTGGCAAGTGTTGCTCAAGGGCAGCCTGAACATGAAAGAGCTTATTGCACCTAATTATTATTCTGGCTACTCATTTTTACCTATATATTAGTGCACAAGCACACACATGCTTGCTTTAAGTTGTTATAGATACCAATTACTACATTGTTTATATTATATATAATATTTATAGCCATACACATGGCAAAGCATGTTACATACATAATTATTACATTTTCTAAAGCAACACCTGTACAGTCCAATACATGCATACACATAACAGGATGAAAATTATTTCCTTAACATTTTAGATACTGGTTTATCAGTGTAACTCATGTAGTTATGTATCTCTTCTCTGGCTGCCCACCTTATTTTTTAAAGGACCCTGTGCCAGACACATCAGAGGAAGAAACAGAGATCATCTGGATTGGATTTTTTTGGTGAGGGGGTTTTGGTGGTGGTATTTTGGTGTTATTTTTAAAAACAAACACCACACCAAAAAAAAAAAATACAAACCAAACCAACACTGAAAAAAACAAGCCACCAATAAACAAAAAAACCCCAAGTATATTAAGGAGCAGAAAGCAGTGCATTTTAATTGTGCTAGCCATCAGGAGCACTTTAGAGTTAATTGCACTTGTGTTTTCTCAGGCAGCACTGACTGAAGTCAGAATTCTCAAAGTGGGGAAATATTCTCTTTTCAAATGAGAAGATAAAAATAAAGCTGAAGTCATTTCCTCAAGGCCACTGACAGACAAGAGATCAGAAAGCAGGAGAATCAGCCTTTCAACCACTTGATCTCTCCTCTCACTAGGGGCAGGTCTCCTTCCCAGCTGGAACAGGTCTATTTTGGGGACGGGTTAAAAAAAAAAAAATAGTTTCAGCTGAAAGTCGAGGGGGGGTTTATTTGACTTGCTGAGGCAGGTGGAATGGGTAAGTCATGGAGAGACTCATTAACTCCTGTGCTTTTCAGCTCTGTTTTCAGAGCAATCACAGAATTAGCCGAAAATTGTTCTCTGGCCTGTCCGTGTTTCCTATTGAACGGTTCTCATGATGGAAGAGCCAAGATCTGTGACCTTAACTTGGCTCCAATAATGCAGAGAGCAGGCTCTCCTCTGTGGTGAACTGAGCCTTGAACAATTTCATTAAAAGGAATCATTGGAACAGCTGAAATCGATGCTCTCATAACACAACAGTCCAAGTGGTTAACACGGATCCTGTTTTAAAGCAGGCAAGGATGGAAATTTTCCCCACCTTGGCAGCAAACGGCGTGGGGTTTGGTGGGAGGCACAAACACACCTGCAGCTGGGACAGCACAAGCTCAACCTTTGTTCAACAGCAGCAAAAACACCCGGGGTGCTGGCATTTCGCAGCCTGCAACTGCTCAGAGCCCAGAGCAGGGCAGAAGTAGGTGGCCTACCCTGGCAGGGACGGAGAAGCCCGAGGTGCTGGTCACCAGGCAGCACTCACTGTGCAGGGAAGCAGCTCCAGTCTGCACTCAAGCACGGGTGACAGCAAAGCACTGAATTCAACACCAAGAACCTGATCATATTATTGACACATTATTATTGTTGAGGCTGGAGTAGAGCTTTGAGATCAAGTCCAGCCTCAAATTTCTCATTCCTCATGAGGGTTTCTACAGTCAAGCAGTCAGGCAGTTTTACCCAGAGAGGACAATTTCTCCCCAACAAATGCCAGCTGCTTATTAAGTTACCAATACATTGCTAAGCTCTATTGACTTAATGCCACCAGACCAAAATATTTCAGATTTTGAAAGGGCAGCACCAGGAAGCTTGCAAATCACACACTCACGTTTCAATGAGAGCTGCAATTACTGAGCATTTACCTTGTATTTAATTAGAATTAAACATCCATAAGGCTCGTTTAGCATCTTCTTAATATGTCAGCAACTTTTTTTAAATAGGTGGTAGCAAGTGGTAATTTTGGATTGATACAGTTATGTTGCAGAACAGCATTGTATTTGCTGGGTTGCCACTAAATGACTGAATGACAAGCAGAGCAGTTTTGTCAATTCTAAGGCAAAGATAACTCAGCCGTGGTTCTTGAACAGCAGACAAATCAAAGACTAATTTAAAATCGGTGTTATTTCCTTCCAAATAGCAACAATGGGGAGGATTATCATATGCAATGACAATGGCAGAACAAGTCTGTTTTTCTGACCTAGCTGTCAGTGTGCTCACTGCTTCCTAATGCATTCAAAGTCACAAACAGTCGGTGTATGTCTTCTGAAATAAATAAAAAACACAGAGCAGGGAGGCAGCACAAGAGCACCTTTGCTGAAGGCATCCCATGTAACACAATGGATTCTACTTTGCCAGGTTAGTTTCAGCTCAAACCATTTCTTATGCTCCCCATACTTCAAACTGCCTTCCAGATACAAACCAGACACAAGATTCTAATAATAATTTTTCTTCTGGCTCCACAGCCTTTTGCCATCCCAAGCACACTTGTGGTCACAAGACTCTAGATCTAGACCTGCATTTCCACCAAGATCTGCTACTCAAAGAGCAATCCAAAGGCTCCAGCTCCCCTGGACCAACTGCTTCAGGGCTGAGAACTGCAGGAACCACCTGCAGCTTCTTCCCTAGAGAATGAATGATGAGAGGGAGAACAGAACAGAGGGAAAGACAACACATCTGGAGCTTTAAGAAATGTACCCAAGCAAACTGCACTCCCACACTGGAGCTGGACCAAGTTCTGAGTGGCTAAGCTTGCCATGGAATGCTGCAGCAGCTGGCAAGTGCAGATACTCATGAGAAAGACCAAGGCTGGTGTGGCCAAGGCGAGCTCACCGCATGCTAAATTAACATTCCACTCCAGAAAAGCCCCTGGGCCAAATGCCAGCAGGGCAGAGATCTCCTGAAAGCCAAGAGAACAGTTTCTGGGTCTTTACCCTGCTGCACCAGGCGTGGTTGGCACTGCCCAGAGCCTTCAGGAGCAGGCTGGGAGGAGACTGGTTTGCAATCACAGCCTTAATGCCACTGAACCCCAACACTGCCATAGCTGAACCTCACTGTGAATGAGTTCAGTGCTTGCACCTTACAAGACCCAAGCAAGGACAGAACTTCAGAGAAACTTGTTCTTCTAATTCAATATTGAACAGCACCTGCCATATGGGCATATATACCTCTGGCAGAGAAAAACTGAAATATTTGACATCTTATATGAAAAATATCTAATATTTACTCAGTGAATGCTTGTCTAGGAGAAGGGTATGAACTGCACTACAGTTATATCATTTCTTAATTACATTTCCCTTTAAAAAATCTAATTTACCAGCCAACGTGCTAATGATTTCATGACCATGCTGCACAAATAATATCTCCCTGATTTGCTTTAGATGTGTTCAGACATTAGAAGGGCATAAGGTTTGCCAATAGCTTCTCTGCTCTCACTGCCAGAAACACATGACAAAAGATCTGCCACGGAGGAGAAATGGGCAGAGACATGCAGAAGGCATCAGGTGAGGGCTTTGAAGGAAAGCATATCCCAAGGCTTTCTGATTATCTCCTGCTCCTTGCAGGTCACACGTACATGGGAATTCACATATAAACAGGAACATCTTTGGGAACAAAAAAGGGACAAAAAGACAGTTCTTTGATTGAAGGTCTGGACAGAATCTCATGAGTTTTGAGACAATTCAGGATTGTGTCAGGCTGACTGGGGATCTGAGATGCTTCACCCACGGAGTGCTGCCAATTCCAATGGGGATTAGCTGTGCTACCCCAGCTTTTATGAGGCACTCAGCTAGAAATGGTGTTCAGGAGCACACCCATCCCCAGGTACATTCTCCAATTAAAAGCAGAAGTCATTAAATTGAACAGATTGCAAGTATTCCTGTGCTACAGGAGAGGAACCATTTGTGAGCATGTGTGTGACTAGTCTGACTCCAGCTGCCCTCGGAAGCAGGTGCCAGGTCTCCATGTACTTACACAGGAATTAAAAGCTGTTCTGCCCAGTCAGCCTCAGCCAAATGCCAGACTTAGGCAGGCCAAATTTGGGTTTTGCAACCCATGCACACACGCAACATAAAACCAACCAACCAAAGAAAAAAAAAAATAAACAAAACACACACAACACAAACAATAAATATAAATTAAAATAATAAATACAATTGAAATTACATTCTCTGATTGAACTGATTGGGCTGAAAGGGGAACAAAGTCTCCAAAGGAGACTCTTGCAAAACCACACTTGTGTTTTTAGTTTCTGCCAACACTAAAATCCAGGTGAAATAGTAGCTTGGTTTGTTCTCAGTACATGCAGACTCCTTTCTCCCCAGAGGAAAAGCTCAGCATTTCTCACCCTCACAATTAGCAGGGTCTCCCAGCCAGACTGCAGCTGGAGTTCTGTGAGGAATCCAAGTGCAGCTCTGCCCATCTCTCTGCAGGTAGCAATTTAGTTACATCAAGCTAATAAACACCTGTCTGAGAAAACTGCTCTGTGTCACAGACCATCCTGTAACCAGCAGATGACAACTCTTGAGCACTGCTGATCTGAACTGAATTCAGGTAATGACAACATGGACAGTTGTGATTTTCTTGGGTTTGATGTGTAATTTTAAATCTCAGCTCCTCAAAACATAACAGCACAAAACAAAAACAAACCCAAACAGCCAGCCAGATGATCTCATAACGTGAGCTTTCACTTCCTAGAGCTCTGTACATAACTGCTGTGAGCACTGCAGGGGAGGCCCTTCAGCTGGGTCACCTTTCAGCAGCTCCCCTTAATACCCCCGAAGTCCTGACATCTCTGATTGCTCCTGGAGTCCAGGTTGTGGCTTCATCTCCACCAGCATGGAAAATTAGTCCAAGGGCTGTACCAAGCTAGGAAGTTTCCTGCTGATGTCCTCAGCACAGGAGCCAGGGAGGCAGCAGGTTTCCCTAAGAAGAGGGTCTTGTACAGAGGAACAAGGTGAGGCCAAGGTATACAAGGGAAGCTTGAAACAAAGAGTAGCCTGGGTTCGTTCTTTCTCCCCCTTTGCTGAAGAGTTAATTAAACTCTTCCTTATTAATCATAAGGGATGAAGGACTTCATGCTGATCCTGGCTTAGCATTTATAAGGTACCTGCAAACTTCAGCATACAGGGGATGTTAGGAGTTTGTAGGTGTGCAAGGACTTGAGGATGGACTGATTGGTTGGAAGGGGAATTCCTTAAAGCTACAAAAAACTTCATCACTGAAAAAAGGAGGGTATCCCATTACTTAACAGAAAGAAGGACCACAAGGAGTTAATTTCTGACACTTGGACTCTTTTGTCATGCTTTGATCAAAAGCTAAAGAATTCATTTCTAACTCTAAGTTCCAACTTTGCAAAACACTGTTCTCCAAGCACTACGTGGGTTTTTTTTTTTTAAATTGGTTTAATAACATACACTCATGCACAAACCAATGCTCTAATTGCAGATTCCTGAGAACAATGAAAAACTAAACAAATCCTGAATTTATAAGGCTCCGTGGTGCTATTTAAGGACATCCCTGCCTTACTGCAGCATTTCAGGCCAAACCCTGACAGAGGCAGGAGGACCCAGCTAATGCCAGCAGCGTGGCACTCGAGTGACCACTTGGCAGCTAGTGTGATGTCAAGGACAGCTTTGCACTGCCTCACCTCACACCTCCCTTTGCTCTGAGGGGCCACATGCCAGGACTCAACAAGGGTTAGGGAGTCCTCATCCTCCTGGCAGAGACCCAAGGAAGGTGAGGAGAACTCTGTGCTGGATGCAAAGGCAGCCCATTGTTGATTGTTGGCTGAAGGTTCACGTGCCAGCAGCTCCCATCCACACACCCCTGGATGCTGCAGACAAAGCAACCTGCTCATATCTGTCTCCTGCCCCTTCCATCAGCCACTTACTGATGGTTCCTATGCCTATTCCACTCCAAATCTAGGCCTTTTCAGAACTGAAGAATGCTGATTTTGTTCTGTCTGAAGTTACAGACCAATGCTTCAAGAGGCACAGATGAAAAAGCATCACATTCTGAATTAAATTTCTCATTCTGTTTTTATAATCCTGTAAACAAATGTTATTTGCACATTTTTCACCCCAATGCTTCCTTGAAACTTTTCACCAAACCAACTGTAACAGAGAATTTAACTTTCTTTTCCAATAAAACTTTTACACTGAGGCTATAGGACCAGAGTTCCCTGCACTCATATAGTCTCATGTGTTAAAAAACACAACCTAGAAAAATTATCCTAATCAGGATACATACAAATTGTTTAATAACTGAAGAAATAATGAACATTTTCTTTCCTAGAAATATTCCACTAAGCTGCACTGTAGACCCATTCCCAGTAAGGCATTTGCAACAACCATTAGACAAATTCACAAATTACAAGTCCACAGAAGTCTTAATTGATCCATGTCAGTTATAACTTCATTTAGACAATGTGTAACTGAAACCATGTGTCCACAGCTCTTCCCCACACCACCAACCTGGGCTGTAAGGCTGTCCTCACAAAAGATGCTCCAAGACCTGCACGACATCACTGCTGAGGGTTAGAAATAAAGCCTCACAGGAGGAGGTATCAGTGGCAGACAAGTTAGAGAGCTACTCTAACGTAAGGAGAAGCTTCCCACTCTTGTATAGATACAATACAGAAATAAAGAATAATTTCAGGTGATAAAAGGGGAAGTGGTACCTGAGGCAAAAGTACACACAGCCCACCCCCAACTCTCAGAGCAACCTCCACTCTCTCCAAACAGAATCTTTGCTAATTCTTGTTTGCTGAGGCTCAAGGAAGATGTACAGTCATTTTAAAACCCTTTAATAACATCTCCCTTTCATTTTATTAAAAACAGATGGCTATTTCTTTCCCCTCAGCAGCCAACCTAAAGTCAAGCTTTTAAATACTAGCTCCATTGTCTCTTCAGTTCCCCTTTATTAGGGCAGCAGAACAGTTCCTGCAGGAGAATTAGAGCCAGATGCTGACAACTGGGCCATGCACTAATGCATTGCTTCAGTCCCAAACATCTACTGCTCCAACCTCCAGCTGAGCTCCAGGCAGCTGTGGCCAATACACCTGCTGCACCAGCTAGTGCCTGTGGTCAGGTACTGGGTCAGGGCATCAGATATTGAAGCTCTAGCTCTTCACACTGAGGCTAGGATAAGAATCATGGTTAGACACTGTGTCTTGTGAGCAGCCTACAATGTATTTTTAGCATTCAGAAAGTATTTTGTGGAACCATTTTAAAGCACAATGGCAAAGTCATCTCTTTCTCCCTGGTGGTGTGAAAGGATACATTAGGAAAGAGACAGAAAAAACAAGCTGGCATGAACAGGGTCAGATTCCTTCCCTTGCAGACCACTAGTACTGAGGGAACACGAAGGCAAAACAAGGCCCTGATAAGGAAAGAATGTCTCCAAGTTGGAAAAGGGATCTGGGTACTGATGTGTTTGGGAACTCTGCCCTTTGACCTGACAAGCTCAGTCATGCCTAATATGGACCTGGGAGCTCCAGCACAGCCAGCTTCAGGGACGTGCATGTGATGGAGAGGGACAATCCTGCCTTTTACAGGTACACAGGCTTGGGGCACAGCACCTGGAATCCACACCAGCTTCCACAGTCACAGAAAAGGGGACTCCAAAAGGGGGCAGAAAGTGACCCACTGATGGGTGAAGTGGCCAGAAGATAATGCTGAACATTTTTCTCCACTCAAATGCCATGAATGCTATGAATTCAACAGAAATGGCAGAAACCTGATTCTACAGCAATGCCCTCAAACAGCCTCCAGAAGTGAGCAGAGATTGCTAAATCCCATCCAAACCCTTTGAAGGAAGCAAAAGACTGCAAGAGGGTAAGGCAGGAAAGGTATAGAAGAGATGTCATCCTCTTAACTATTTTTCTTCTACAAGAAAGTCTCTGGAAAGGAAAATCTGACCCTAAATCATATATATAAAATATATAATA
>JAOEGS010008489.1:21417-37691 GCA_025447755.1 Corythornis vintsioides | reverse complement strand
GACTCCCATTGCCTCTTGTCCTGTCACTGGATGGCACTGAGCAGAGTCTGGCTCCATCCTCCCTACACTGCCCTGAATACACTGACAGACACTGCTGAGCTCCCCCCTCAGTCCTACTGCCTCCCCATCACTCCCACCCCACAAAGACCACGGGCCTTGAGCTTCCCATCATCCCTGTGCTCCTCGAAGACAGCCTTTGGTGCTCCCCTGCACCCCCAAACACGGCCCTTTGGCCTCCCTCCCCCCAGAAATTGCTCTGCCCTCCCCTCGGTGTCACTGGAGCAGCTGTTAATGGGGACCCATCTCCCCAAGGGGGTGGCTCTCAGGGCTGCCTGTCCTGTGCCCCCCACAATGCCACCCCCTGCGTCTGGTGTGGGACCTCCCGAAACCCCATCTCCCTTCTGCTGCTGGGACCAAACCCTGCAGTGCCTCCCTTGGGCACCCACCACCTTCTGCAGGGCCCACTGGGCCACCACCCTTGGCCAACACGTGCCAGCCCCTGCGTTCCCCACGCCCTGGGCACACCGACTTAGCCTTCACTCCATGACCAGGCACTGCTGCTGGGACACCTCCACACCAGCACTGGCATTGCTGCTGGGACACCTTCCCCGGGGGCTGGAGGGACATGCCACCCCGAGGTGTCTTGCAGTCACCCAGAGCACCCTGGCATAGGATGACTTGGAGGCCTGACTCAACCTCTCAGAACTTTGCTGCCTCTGAGGCAATAAAGAGCAAAACCAGGATGTTTCAACACAGAAATGGCCCAACTGGGCACCGTGCTGTGCAGAGCTTCCCCTGCCTCTCAGCAGAGGTTTGCTCTTCAACAGAACAAATGTCCCCTGGTTCTGGGGACACCACAAAGCCATAGCCCTCCTCCCAGCCCTCCCAGCCCTCCTGCAGAGCTCAGCTGCAGAGGGCCATGCTGGGTTTGCTGTGAGACCCCCACAAATCACCTCCACCCTCTGTGAGTCTCCTCTGGGGCTTTGGAGATCTGACCTGCTGAGGGCTCGTGTCGGTCACTCTCAGATGAGAACATAACCTGCCCTTCTGGTGCTGGCAGCAGCCTGTCCCTTGCATCCTGGAGTCAGTCCCCAAAGCCAGGCTCTGTCTGGATGAGAATTTATGGGGGTCAACAGCTAGGGCTGGGCCGGGCACTAGACAAGTGACAGCTGCTCTCTGTCAAGCCATCTCACTTCCCAAAGGGGCAAAGAACTGGAATAATGGAGAGACTTATGGACTGGAAAAGAAAACTAGAACAGCTTTAATGAAAACAGCACCAGTAAAATGAAATGTAGAGAAACCCAGTATCACCCCAACTGCCCACCTCCTCCCAATGGCAGTTACATCCCTGACACCACTGGTGCTGTGGAGCAGGCACTGGGCAAGTCCCAGCCTGGACTCAGCAGCAGATGGGAACAGGATGCAGGAGCTGGGCTCAGGAACTGGATTAAGGAACACACAGGTTGGGATCCAAGGCAGAACAGAGCCCTCCCTGGACACCAGCCATTGAAGAAGAGACTGGACCCTCCTGACCGTTCAGCTTTATACCCAACATGCTGTCCATGGACTGGGGGCCCTCACTGGGCAGTTTGGGGTCCCCTGTCCTGTCCCCTCCCTGCAGGTGCAGCCTCTGGCTTCACAGCCCCCCGAGGTGGGGCACAAGATTCAGCAGTGACCTTGGTCTGCACAGGAGCAGGTGTCAGCAGGAGTCTTTCTGCAGGTTACTCTTGGTAGTGACTGTGAACATCAAGAGTTCCCATGTTTGAAGCAGAGGCTGCTGTGAAAAGCACCACTCACTGCAGCCAGTGCAGCCAGAATATGAACAGTCTGCAGTCCTCTGCCATCCCTTTTGGAATGGAAGGCTTCTTTTTAAATGCCAATTGATATGTAAAAGCCACAAAATATACACTTCAAGGTCCAAACCCAGTTTATTCTCTGATAAATTGTCTTTTGGGGAAAATAAATTACAATACCAGGAGATAGAGTTTAATCATGTCTTTTGAAAGGTCAAATGAAAATAAAAAGTCATACTTAAATTTATCCTTTCTCAGAGACTAAATGTTTTGCATTTAGAATATCTCAGACCCATATCTACATATCTATATGTATATACATATACCTACATATCTATCTATCTATCTATCTATCTATCTATCTATCTATCTATCTATCTATCTATCTCTATGTATACATGTGTTCATATGAAAACACACACACTCCAGAATGCCTTCCTTGAAGCATTCTGTTATGGCAATCTGATCTTCAGTTACTCAGATTTATGATTAGTGACATGCTGAATGATATATAAGTGTGTTCCCATGAGGGCATAACAGGATTATATATCTGTCAAGAGCTCCGTGTTTTACCATAAAACCACCTAAAATTCTTTGCAAGGAAGAGAAACACGAATGAGAAGGAAAAGTAACCTTGAGTCAGCTTTCTCACAGCAATTACAAATAATGGAAAACAAGTTCATTAACTAAGCCTAAAAGTTGTAGAATACCTAAAGTTGCTTCTGAGAATTCCTATTTGCTATAACCCTCTATTTTGTTTTGCTGCTTACTACCTCTGAATTTTTGCAGTGACAATAAGAAACAGTAAGTGAAAGGTAAAGGTAGATGGATGTTAGAAAACTGGCCTGTGGCCAAGTTGAAGTAATATAGCACTTTGGGGAAATATTGTATATGGACACTTTAGCTGTGCATTAACCAGACAAGAGGAAACAGCTACAGCTCTTAAGAGGTTAATTACTGTGACTGAAACAGAACAGGAAATACGTTGTCAAATTAGCCTACCCAATTATACACTGATAGGAATTGTGGAAATAATTAAGTTTATCATCAGTCATGGTAAGTAATATACTAATTATATTAATTAATATATTTAACCCTATGATATTAATTAGTTACTTTTTAAAATTCATTTTTATCATATATCAATAGTCATAATTTTGTCAGTAAAAATGTTACTTAAAATGCATGTTCCACTTTGGTAATCTGGCCAAGCTAGAAGGATGGCAACATGTGTCTTATTTCATGAAAGGGGGACTCAGAAGCTAAACCACATCCACAGAGAGATTTTGGTAGAATCAATATATTGAATTTCAAAGACATGATCCTGTACACTATGGCATAACTGACTCCACAGATGCCTGAACTACCTTCCCATGAAGTTCTCAGTATGTCTACAGTCATGCTGAGAACTACTTCAATTTTCCTGGGGATGACTGGCCAGAAACTCATCCAGTGCACTGATTAAATCCCCATGAAGGTTTCCTAGTGGAGGTTCTCAGAGATCATCTTGTAAAGCATCAAAGACCTCAACTCTAAATGCTCACTCTTTAAATTGAACCCTAAAGAACTGCTGCCCTCCTTCCAGCTACTGGTGTAGTGGCTAGAGGATTTGTCCAGGAAAAGGGAGATTTGAATTTATTTGTCTGCCAGGAGGATATAAATCCATGGTTTCTCAGCACAAAACTATGCTTAGTAAGGTTTACTTGATGTTTTGAAATAAAAATATATATGCTCCTGCCTATATGGCAGGATAGGTAAACCATCAAGGAGAAGGTATGATTCCTTTTAGCACTTACTGAAGGCTTTCTTCTCCAGTCCTTATCCTCTATGGAATCACTTCTGTCAAGAGCCTTTATTTGCTGGCTTCCATCAGCTTCCAGCTTTTGAATATTTTATATTGTTTGAGGAGTTTAGGTCTCCAAATAAAAGATGCTGCTATGCCTAACAGAACTTACTGCACTTTAGTCTAAAAACCTACAACAGATATAAAGCTGTGACCAGCTCAGGTGACTTGAAGCCATTACTAGACCTGGCATAGAGCAATTAGTACACTGGGAATTTTCTTAGCAAGGGTGTCAGATTGCTATGTAAGCAATTCATACCCTAATGGTTACAAGGAACTAAGATGACCCATGCATGCTAACCCCCTGTTGATTCTAGCCCCAGATTCCTCCAGTTGATTTCACAACATGTATTCTAGATGTTATAGAACACGGCTGTGCTCTTACTTGGTATCTAGCCCTTCTATAAACTGTAACAGTTAGCTGATCTTTCCCATTCATGGGTGACAGGCATTCAGATATCCATCTCAGATTCAGCCTCTGGTTTACATGATGTGTAAATGCATGCCAAAATAATTTAATCTTAGATGTTGAGTATTTACTAACTGTTGAACTTAGAAAAGCTCAGCAAGGACTAGAGATCTGTAAATGGACTGCATTGCTGACTTCATTAGAAAAGAAGCATGAACCTCCTAGGAGCTTGTAATTTATGTGCAGTAAAACCAAAGCACTAGGAATTACTTTGATGTGTGGCAGAACTTGAGAATACCATCATAATTTCAGAACTCCGTCTGATTAAAAGATTCAGGATGGTTTAGATGTTTATGAAAAGTAAAGCAGGTCAAGAAACTGAATTTGAGAATCCAACAGCAAAATGAATGTGTAACAAAAAATTTTTATTTTCCTAAATTGTAATTCCCCCAATATATGCTTGGACTTTTACATGTAGATCCTTAACTTCAGACCATTCAGTTTCTATGGAGCATAATATTTCAGTGTTGAGTTAATTAAACATGGATTGTGTTTGCTGTTAACTACCTGAAGTATACTATGCAGACAGATTTTCCTTGTAAAAATCTATCCTCCATTAAATAAAAAGCATTATGACATGTCAATGTAGTATTTTATAACTATTTTATCACTTTGTTAAAAACATAACTCTGGAATACACTCCTCAAAGTTCTGCCATCCAGTGAAACCACCTGATTGTCTGATCATTTGAGACATTTTCTCACACATATTTCCTCTTCATCAAGGCTTAATTTTTAGGCTTCACTTACACATTTCTGACTAATTGGGCTGATGTTCTATTAGTCAAGCTTCTGCAGAACTCAAGATATAATTTACATCTGAGAAAGGCTGCTTTATCTCAATTTGTGATTCATGAAAACACATGATTTTTGAAATCTTGTTTAACATCCCCTTTCAATCTTTCATCAGATACCAAAAAATTAATCAAAGAGGATATTTTTCATATTGTTAATGTCTATATAGAAAGATTCAGAGAGACCCCTGTGCAACTGTATGTCATGTTAGTATGATCTATTCTAGATTCTCATAATAGAAGAGATGATGAGGGACAGTAATTACACTAATTTACATGAATGTTTCAGTTCTGTGGAGTGAATGTTTATAGTAACTGGAGCTTCAGCAGTAGCTGAATGAAAAAGGTTCTCTGTATTGTCTCTTCCATGTCTTCAAGTCCTGCATCTTGTACATTCATTTGTGCTAACAAGATTCTGTCATAGAGGTACCTTAGGATTTTTATGCTGAAGCTGAAAGCAATGGAGAACTGATGGAAATCTTAAAGAAAATGCAACACTACTGAAAAATATTTCTAGTTCAAGCTGTCCTGTATTCAGATGGAGACAAGAGGAAGAGGTTGTTGAACCTATTCCTATATGATATAATATCATATATTGTTGAACCAAAAGTACTATTGTGCTTTTTCTGAACAAATGAAACTTGTCAGTCAGCTCAAAGCAAAAGGTGGTCAACTGCAAAATAGAATGACAAGATTTGCCTCAAATGAGGCATTCTGGAATGAGATCAGAATTGTTTGTGGAGGAACTTATGAAAAGTTTGGAAGTCATTTACCCCAAACTTTCAAAGATATACAGATACTCTCACTAACTTCAGTGGAAATTGAGCTCTGTGCCCTTTGTGTTCTGTCAATCAAATATTGCTGAAAGGACAACTGGGATACCAAGTTCTACAAGCTAGCCTAGTAAGCCTTGTACATTTGTGAAAGTGTGAAAGTGAGAGCTGGCAGAATGAAAGGAGCACATAGGAAATGCATTTAATTTCAGGAGCAGATATAGCATTGCTATGTCTCACTGCTCAGCATGTTAAAAATCTGTTTAATTCCTTTATATTTTGGGTGTCTTTGTAGCTAAATATTTGATATTCAGAAAATTTTATTAGCCAAGTTGATGCTAGTAAAATGTTCATTTTTAGCACTGTATACTGCAATTCAGTGTTTCTGTTTGTTTTAGCACCTGGCATAATAGAATAATTTCTACTGTGATGTCTTCAAACTGTCCTCTGATGAAATATAAGCTATCATACTGAGGGGCAGAAAACAAAAAGTAATTTTCAGATAGATACATCTCAGGAAACTTCAGACAAAACTACTTTGAGTATAGAATATATGCTTGCCAGCCCTATAACCTGAAAACTTGATTGCATTTCACAATGAATACATGATTAATTTTTAGAATACTGATCTCTTTCTAGATAAAATGAATATATCACTTCAACCTTTAGTATGCTGCATTCAATGGATGCATTGGTTTAATTTATTTATAACTGTTAGTTGGTGCTCTGGGATGATTTTGAAAATTAAAATGAAAAATTCATTATATTGTATAAAAGAGTATGGGATATTTTAATTATTCTTTTAGGAACATGACAACATTGTTACTAGTATTAGTACAGAATGAAGACCAAGTAATGAAAACGTGTTGAATACCTAGCTTTGGAGATAAGGAACTTCTGCTTTTCTAGAGATTAAATTATACTTCCCATATAACAACCACTTCATGTTGCTGAAATCTGTTCCATTACCACAAATTACACTGGTAAAGCAAGTCTGTGTTACAGGATTCCTGCAAGCAAGAAAACATGGATTATTTTTAAAAGCTACTTTTCTGATCTCTAACTAGTTTCACAGAGCATGGGTGGGTTTTTTGTTGTAGTTTTTGTTTGTTTCAGAGATCCATCTTGAAAGTGTGATTGGTTTTTCAATGAGCAGAGTATGAGAAGAGGAGATATCTTCATGTCTTTTAAAAAATGAAATAGCTTCAAAATCTTGAAAATGGTACTGTGACAATGAGAGATCCATGTAGCTTCAGGCAAAAAGTTCAGTTTATACCTTACTTTGAATATTCTCACAGCTTTCATGGTTATGCAGTGGATACAAAAGAGATGAGGAAAGAGTGGAAAAACTTTCCTGGTGTAGGACCTACCTGCTATGACTTTGCACTATGATTAATGCTACTCAGCAGAATCATTTTACCACCTGGTTCTCCATCTGATTTTGTGTGTGAAGAGCCAAAGTTGTTTTTTTTTCCTGATTAGATAAGATAGATAAGTACATAGAAGATGTGTTACACACAGGATGAGAAGGACAGGAAATTTGGTATGTCTTTAGCCAAGAAATATTTCAAACAAATTGTGCACAGCAGGTATAACTGAGCAAAAAAAGGTTGCATGTAAAAAGGAATCTATGTGACCCCATCTTGGTTCCAAGCTTTCACAAAGACATGCTGGAAGAAGTGCTGCCATCCAGCCAAGGAGACTTACATAATGTACAAAAGGGCAAATGTCAAATATTTGGAGGGAACATGGTTCCTAAGCACAAATAAAAGCCAAAAATATAAACTAAGAAAGGTGTGACAAATGAAGTATTCATTATGAAGTAATTGTCCTATGTTGCTGGGACTACTGCTTGTATTTCTAACTTCAGTCTATATCTGCTAAGCCTGCAGACAGATATAGGCAGTGTCTATAGGGTTGGGAAAATTGCTATCACATACATTTTTCTTTGATGGAGTCTAAATATAAATAAGATATGCATATTGAGCTTATTTTCAGTTTTGAAGTTTGATAAAGACAACCAAATCAAGAAAGCAACCAACAGAGAAAACGACATGTAGTCAACAGTTTTTTGTTATAGCCCCAAAGAATAACAAAGTGATAAATTCAAAAGGGAGGTAGATTATGAACAGTTATAAAATTAGAAGGTCATGCTTATGTTTTCACAATATGCACTTTGAATTTCTCCATAAAGTTGAGCCTGCCCTTACAGATGGCTAAAAGAGATTTGCACCAAAATCTCTAGGTTCATGCTTACCAACTGCTGAACCCAGAAGCACTGAAAGACATGCTATTGTGGTTGGACTTGAATGGCTCTATCAGTTGTCATCAATATAAATTAACACTTGTGTAGTGTGAGCTTCAGCATAAGCAGGAATAAAAAACCATAGTTTCCTGTGGCTAGCTGAATGCCGTTATTATGGACAAGGCAACAAAAATCTGCTGTTAGCTCTCATAGGGAAATTCTGCTACAGTGCATCCATGTAATGGTTCAAGAATTTCCCCTGAATTTGTTTTCTTGCACATAAGCAGTGGCATGGATGCACAGAAGAATACTTGCAAGAATGCGGTAAAGAATGGACAGGGATCTCAGCTCTGTTTCTGCCAGATTATTGACAATCACAAACAAGTAATAATCACCACTTCCTCAACTGCCCTTCCCTTTCCATAGGGGACACTTGTTGCATTCTCATGAAAATGGGAAAAGGCAGATACATTCATCAATGTATGTCAGCTCTATGGTATGGAGACACACAAACGTGCTATATGCTTATGGTGTCTGTTAAATATCCATCTGGATAGGTTCCTCGTTTCCATTCCATTGCACACAAAAGTATGGAATGAGTACTGATTAGCAGAGTTTTTACTCTGCTAATCTGAGTTTAGTTAACTGTGCTGTTGTGTTCCCTCAGCCTCTGGTGATTACGATGATTTATTTTAGCTTTTGGATATTCAGTATCCTCAAAAGCCATCTTCTGTGGTTATCTGTTATGAACTGTAAAGCCTGCAGTTGACAAAAGTGATTCGAGCAAGCTGCCCTTTGGACAGCAGCTGAAATGAGGCTGATGTAAATCTGTACTTGAGATCACCAAGGCCCAGACCCTGTAAAAGTTCTAGCTATTGCAGTGGGGATAAAGAGTACTTCAGAAGATGAATACCTCCATGGTTATGAATTAAGATAGAACTTACCACCCTACTGCTCGCTATCAAGTAAATGAAAAGTCGGCAACAAATTTTAACTTCTTTTAAAAAGACACAGATAAAGTTTTCAATGGAATTATTTTAACTGATATTCTACCAAGGTAGGCTTTCTGTTTCTTCACTGGCATTCAACAAATTAATATGCAGAAATTAACACTGAGATATACAAGAAACTGACTTTGCTGTTGTTCACAGAGCAATCTCTATTCCATGTAATCAACGTTACAGGACGTTCATGTAGAGCTGAACAACTCCATGCCAGTTGCAGTAATGTGTAAGTCAAAGATAGCTACATAGGGTACCTAACCTTTGTGAAAAAACACCTTTTTATTGGACAAACATTTTGATAAATTTCCAGGAAATTATGCAATATTTTCTGTCAAAAATGTAATGGAGAGTGGACAATGAAATTTTGTTGAAAGAGCACTGAATTGGATGATGGGGTAAACTTGGATTCAGTTCACTGATGTGTCTCAAATATACATGGTGAACTTAGTCAAGAAATGATATACAACAGAAATATGTAAAACATGACACTATACAATTTGAGTTACAGATTTTTTTTCTTCATTTCCAGGGTTTGTTTGGGGTTTCCTGTTTGGTTGTTTTGTGTTGTGGGTTTTTTTGTTCTGTTTTATTTTGTTTTTTATTATTATTCTAAAGGTTAACATGGTAACATTTCCTTCATAAACTCTCACACATGCAAGGACATGATGCCTACTATTCCACTCACTAGTGACATTTCAAATTACTGATTTATTATTCCTCAGGTGAGATGCAGCAGTAGATACAAACTGGTGTCGCTGTGGAATACTGATTTTTTTTAAGCAGTTGCAAATGCTAAAGTACTAAAGGTATTAAAGGTAAGTGCCATACCTTTTCTGACAAAGGGATGATTCTTGAAATAATTACAGCTAAATCATACTGCCAGGCTGTATATTGGCATCAGATTTTGCGTGCAGGATTTCATATGTGAGGAGGAAAAAATCTTCATAGTTTATATTCCAGCATCCTGGTTTTCATTAAGACAGTATACAACTGAGAAATTCAAAACATTTAATCACTCAGCTCTGAGAAAAGCTTTCTCTCTAAGATTCACCTCTAATTAAGCTAGATCATTCCATCTTTTAGACAGAAACATCAAAAAACCTTCAAGGTGTGACCTATCCATAATGAAAAAAAAATCAATATTAGTCTGAATAAATAGAATTTTAAAAATGCAAAAATAAATTATGCTGACGGACAACCACTGACATGAAACATCCTATGTGGTACAAGGAGGGGGAATTGCTCTCCAATGCAGATATTCCCCAGAGAGTGGCACAGGCACAGACCTATGCAACCACCCTGGAGACAACACCCAGATCAGCTGGTTTTGGCCTCCACACCTCAACAGCAGTCACTAGACTCTAGCCATATTTGTAAGGTTCCTTTGGACGCATATGGACCCCTTGGCCTAGGATCCAGTGCAATGCTTGTGGGAAAAGCTGATGTCACCCACCAAGGGATCTTAGTACACCCATAATTCAAGATTGTTTGCTTCTAAAGAAGGAGAACAATGTGACTCTGTTTACACTATTGCAAAGTTTGTGGCATGTGATTCAAGCTCTAGTGCATCCATATTATATTCTGCACACTTGAAGCCACATGAATCTGCCAGGTTTCATAACAGAAGGCAATGCCAGGGCTGACATGCTGGCCAACCCTGCGTGGGTAGCACCTCAGCCCAACTGGAAATTGTTTTTTTTGGTCCTGGGCATGCCATCTACTGTGAAACCCAATAATGGTACTGCCCATGCCTCACAGCAGACGCGGCAGTTCTTGCACCTATGGTGTGTAGGCCATACTTTGGGTATCCCACATTCTCCTACAGCCCAAGCCATTGTGGAACGAGCTCATGGCACTTTAAAGTGTGTTTTGGAAAAACAGAAAAGGGGAATGCATGGAGAATCCCCACAGTGCCGACTAGAAAAAGCTTTGTATACAATCAATCACCTTACAGTACCACCAAATTCAAATAATCCTGTTATTCTGAATCATTTTCTCTCATTGCAGTCTTCAGGAGAGACACACTTGCCTCGGACCAAAGTCTGGGTACGAGATCTACTCACTAACAAGTGGGAAGGCCCACATGAGCTTATTGCTTGGGGTCGTGGGTATGCTTGCTTCTCCACAGATACTGGGGTACGGTGGCTACCTGCAAAATGTGTTCGCCCTGACCTGAGGCACCAGAAGCAGAACAAGCAGCCTCCAAATGGCAATCAGAATGCAGATCATCGAGCTAATGATCCATCTGATGATGACCAGGATATCAACCATCGGGTGGATGATCCTTCCACAAGCAGAGACTGAACTTTAAATTTCTTTGTTATGGAGTCAGATATTAGCCCTTAAGGCTATATTTAGAATTAATAACAGATGTAAATATCTATGTAAGACTAATACCTAGTAGAACTGTTATGTAGAAATGAGTTGCTAGACAAACTATATCTTTTTGATCTTAAAAAACAAAAAGGGCAAATTGTGGGTGTTAAAATGCTACCTCAAAGGAATTTTCCTTCCTGTGGGATTGCAAAGGTTCTCACCGGCGGTGACCTTGTTGGGAAGTTGGTTGTAAAACAGTAGAAAGATGTTTTGACTATGGGTGTTGTGGCACCCCAGCCAATCACCCCAGGGGGTGGCTGATTTCTTGTCCAATTACCTCATAGTTAAAAGGGTATAAAAAGAGCTGTAAATTAATAAATAAAGGCTTCTTGGCATTTTGTTGAAGAAAATCGTCTCTGCCTCGCTCTTTCTCCTCCTTCTGCAACTGGCAGATAAACAACGTTCCAGTACTCGAAGGGGTCCTGGGAAGGGACATATTTAGAAAGGCATCTAGCAGAAGGATAAGAGGCAATGGTTTTAAACTAAGAATTGTAGATTTAGATTGAACTTTAGGAAGAAGTTCTTTATTATGATAGTAGTGAAACATTGAAACAGGTTGCCCATGGAGGTCATGATGGTGCCACCCTGGACACAAAGTCAGGCTTGATGAGGCTCAAGGCAACATGATCTCATTAAGGATGTCCCTGCTCGCTGCAGGGGGATTGGACTAATTGACCTGTGAGGTCATCTACCAACCCAAGCCAATTCCACAATTCCACCATTCTGTGATTCTATGGTTCTATGCTTCTGCTTCATTTCCCATTTGCTATGTTGCTTCACAAAAACTATAGACACTTAAAAAAACCCCAAACAACAACTAACTGGAGAAAATATTGCATTAATCTTGGCCAAAATCTTTCTTGGAAATAACTAGCCATATATATATATATACCAGATGTATGTGGAACAGGAGAAGGCCCTGAAATTGATTTCACCAGGTACTTTTCAGCTATGCAACAGTGATTGACTTCTCCTAGATCATAACATTATTTATGTAAATAAGAAATGTTCTTTTTGATTTCCAGTTCCTCTCTATGTAAAATCCTAATCAGTCACCTAGAGATGAAAGATTCCTTACCTAGTTAGAACCACACATTGACATCAGTTAATCAGTATAAGGACCTTTAACCAGGTCACTGTGAAGATAAGATAATGAATACTCATTAGTATCAATGTAAATCTAATCCTGCAAAACATGATTGGGAAGACTTTTAAAGAAGTTGCAATCAACTGTATCATCCGTCAATTTTTAGATCAACACTACATGGATTACAGTTCAATTTATTGTTATTCTCTGTCCTGTCTCTAAAAGTCTCCAGTTACAGATACACTGATGATAGATTGTGCTCCTCCTGCAATAATTAGGTTTTCTTTTAAGGACCGTGTATTACCCTTCAAGTTTAAATTGTGTGAGGGTGACTACAATCCATCTAATGATTGATATCAAGCTCTTTACAGTTGCAGTGGGTTAATAAAGAGTAATGTGATGAAATATAAACCATAGTAATAGCCAGTGACTGTATTGCAAGCTCATCTTCAAGCAATCAACAAGGAACTAAATGAAAAATTACTCTCTAGAGTATGCCTTAAGCTCATCTAGGCATCCTTCCTTTAATTTTTCTGTTGTAACTTATTCTGCAAATTATGTCATTTGACTAACTTAAAACAGTATGAGAGAGGAGAAGAAGTGTCTGCCATAATTCCCTTGTGAAGTTCTTGGATCAGTTTGTCAGAATGACAGACACAGTTCAGGCTCTTCTGCAAAAGTGGAGATAAACTAAACATCTGTAGGATTTCCAGTGAAATAGATGTCACATTGCCTGATGGAATTTCATATGCTTGATAATTGGTAATTGTAACTGTGAAGCAATTTGTAAGCTCCTGTTGTTGAAGAAAATGAAACATCAATGAACCCCTAGTGTCCAGGAAGCCTAATGGTACCCTGGGATTCATGGAGAAGAGTGTATTCAACAGATCAAGGGAGGTTCTTCTCCCCCTCTGCTCTGAACTGGTGGGACCACATCCAGAGTATTGTATTCAGTTCTGGGCTCCCCAGTTCAAGAGGGACAGGGAAATACTGGAGAGAGTCCAACAGAGAGCTATGACGATGATGAAGGTACTGGAACATCTTTCTTATGAGGAATGGCTGATAAATTTGGGGCTGTGTAGCCTGAAGAGAAGACTGAGAGTTAATCAATATAAGGGCTTTTCAGGATATGATAGGATGAGAGGTAACAGTTACAAACTGGAACACAGGAAATTCCACCTCAACATGAGGAAAAAGTACTGTGAGAGTGCCAGAGCCCTGGAACAGGCTGCCCACAGAGGTTGTGGAGTCTCCTCTACAGACTTTGAAGACCTGTCTGGATCTGTTCCTGTGTGGCCTGCCCTGGGTGATCCTGCTCTGGCATGGGGATTTGACTTGATTATCTCCAGTTGTCCCTTCTGACACCTACCATTCTATGATTCTATAATTCTGACTTAAAAATGAGTTAATGGAATGACCACTTTTTCCCTCAACCTTCATTACTTCCTTCACTGTGATTCCAAAGCTAATTAGTGACAGCTCTCCTAAAGGACTGCAGCCCAGCCAAACATGAAGGATCAGCCTGTCACTTGGCCAGAGAAATAGGCATGAGGAGATTAGAGCCACATATTATCATACTGTGAGAGCTGATGGGAGACAGATAAATTAAAATCAGCATTTGTCTGCTTGTCCCAGACCCCTTAGACTTGCCCCTGCAGGAAAGGCTAGGTTTGTATTCTCTGTTTGTCTTCCAGGGGTGGAGGGTAACAATCCCAACATAAAGCAAACATCACATGGGAGAAAACCTGAAAGAGCCTTTTGTAATTTGGTGGGGTTTGTTTGATTGTTTGCGTTTAGTTTAGTTTAGTTTAGTTTAGTTTAGTTTAGTTTAGTTTAGTTTAGTTCAGTTTAGTTTGGTTTAGTTTAGTTTAGTTTAGTTTAGCTTTAAATTCAGAAACAGACTAGAAAAAGCTGCTTTTTGGATGCTGCTATGAGAGAGATGGACACCAGGGGGTGCAATGACCACTGTCTGGAGCACTCCAAGATGCAATTACATCCTCTCTCCATGTAGGTTAAACAGAGGAGAGATTGTTCTGTTAGATGTGTTGTCACGAAACACTCTCTGTAACAATTGTGTTGTCAACAATACACTTAGAGAACTTATTTTATTATTATTATTATTATAGAACTTCAAGCATGCTCCTCTGGCAATATGAGTGGGACTGAAAAGCAGGAGAGCTGGGAGGCATTCTGAAACATCATACTGTGACTTAAATTGTTTGCCTCTGTGATGTTCAAAGTTCACTGCTAGGCAGTGGAACTGTTAAAAATGTGCATGATGGTAGAATAAAATTAATTGTAAAAGGTTTTCAAATATGACTGAAAGTTAAATACTATAGAATTATTCTTCGATCTTGTTATCATTTTGCTGAAGTGAGAAATCCTTTCAGTTTATTGTCAGGATACAGCTTTCCATGCAAAATCAATCCTAATGATAACACTAGCACTTTGTTGATCTCAGAAGGCTGTTCCATTGTGTTTGTCAAGTCAATCCCTTATTACTTGTCAATAGAAATTAATATACAGTGTATTGAAAAACTTGCAGATAAATAGCTAAATGTACATCTGCTATTATGGAAATTCCTGTGATTGTTTAGATGTGATAGATTTGGGACTTTTTAGTTAGCAAAAGATTTTCTGAAGAATAAATGAAAGGAAAACATTGATAGGTAAACTTGGTTCAGCAAAATGACAACACTGTAAAACATTTAAAATTATGCAAGGACATTCAATTAAAAAGCCAGTAGTAAATGACATATTTGTGGAAAAATAAACAAACCAAACCAAGGAGAATTTAAACAGTAAATGCTGACAGAAAAATTAAGTAATAAATGGGTTGAAAGTATTTGAATTACCTATCTTGATCTAAAGAAGCAATTACATAATTGTAATTGACCACAGTTTAACCCATTTGCAGTTCACTGTTCAGTGAACATTTTTAAGATACACCATTTCAGTTGTAAAGTAAAAGGAGATAAATGTGATACAGCTTGCCTTAGTAATATCTGAAGCATAAAATATCTGTCTTCAACCTGTAACCTTTTAAAAATAGAGTTAATGTAAATGAACATAGTGCCAATCTTTAACATGTCAATGGTGATTCTCTAACAATGTGCAATGGAATTACTGTGGTGATAATTGTGACATTAAAAAAAAACAAACAACCAGATGCTAAATTTGTTTCTATGCTCTTATAATCGTTTACCAGTTAAATTTCAATGAGATAACTTAACACAGCTGTAGCAAAAATCAACACATGGGAATATCTTTCCATAAGATTGCCTTTCTCCAAACAAATTAGTATTTTTAAAGGGCCACATGTTCAGTGCAGACTCTAGATGATGTGATTTCAGTATTGTTAAATGGGCTAAGGGCTGACATAAAGGGGTTAATCAGGATTCCTATAAAAAGGATGAATGGGACATAGATGGGAGATGTTATTAGATGGTGTAGATTCAGTGTATTCTCTTCCTGAAAAAATATGGGAAATGGGAGAATGTGTCAAGTCTAAACCTTCAATTAAATCACAGGTTCAGCTGCAAGCAAGCAGGAACAGAGAGGTAGAGACACAGGTATGGAAGAGAGAACAGGTTTTCAGTTTGTGTCACCATAGAGTAAAAGTGATGGAGAGGTGATGTGGACCTTGCCCCTGTCAGTTTCAATGGCAGCGAAGACAGTCTGGCCACCCTGATGATATGCCAATGGCTGCCTGACCAGAACTAGCTGAAAGGGTCCTTACTTGGGAAAAGCTTCTCCCTTATGTACTGCACATGTATGAAGGGGCCAGGAATCATAGAATGTTTAGGGCTCGAAAAGACCTCCAAAGGGCATCTAGTGCAGCCCCCCTGCAGGGAGCAGGGACACCCTCAACTAGACCAGGCTGCTCAGAGC
>JAOEGS010008489.1:11029-21317 GCA_025447755.1 Corythornis vintsioides | reverse complement strand
TTGTTGAACCTCATGAGGTTCACCTGGGCCCACCTCTCCAGCCTATCCAGGTCCCTCTGGATGACATCCCATCCCTCTAGCCTTTCCACAGCACCACTCAGCTTGGTGTCATCTGCAAACTTGCTGATGGTGCCTCCATTTCACTGACAATATCATTAATGAAGATATTAAACAGAACAGGTCCCAGTAGAGACCCCTGAGGGAAATGAAAAAAAAATAAATCCCAAGGCAAAAGCTGAACAAGCAGATGTGAGTATAATTGACCTTCTGGAATCAGAATATTTTGAGTAATTCATTAAGTCTTGTTTTTATCATGTATTCAGATTATTATTTTTCTTTCCCCTTTCTGTCTTTCCATACTGTGACATAATAGTATAAATTTTCCATGTTGAATAATGTTAAAGACTGGGGCTACTAAGTACCCACTGAAATCCTTTGTTTTCTCAGCTAGATTAGTGTAATGGATTTGCCTTATAATGATCCAGCTTGCTTCCTTGACACAGAGCCATTGAATGCTGTAGTGTGAATATGGTATAGAGAGCAACACTATCTGCTAGCTAAACCCACCTGCTGTTGTGCTGCTGGCCCCAAGCATCCTCTATTGGCTTCCAAATTCTTTCCCAAATGGTGCTGGGAATCTAAATGCAGGGTAAGATGTTCAGGGAACTGAAAACCAGGCAACACAGAGTGCAGTGCAACATATCATTGTGTTCCTAAGACAGCCTCTCATGTGAATCTCATGCAACTGACAGACTTTGTGGTATATATTTTATTTTATTAAAAAAAATTGCCTGGGTCTGAATGGCAAAGAAAATGATAGAGAATATTCTATTTCTTTCTCAGTCATGTTTGATTGTGAAGCACCAGCTATACTTACTAAGGTCAAACCTAACATGGATAAACTCTTTTGCTTCATTATGAACTGGCAGAATCTTGGAGCTTGTAAATGTCAGGAAATTTCCAGTGAAATGGTCAGGGCAGAACTAGAGGAAAAGCCAGCAGAATCTCTTCCCCTTTCCTTCCAGATAATCTGCCTAATGATGGAATTTGTTTATAGATGCCACTAATGACACTGTATGTGAGGACTAGTCACAAACCACATACTGGAAAAAGTTAGGATTTATTTCCCTTCACTGGAGTGTTTGCTTATCATACAAGGCACACTGAATAAAGTTGATATTTCCTGGGACACTCAGAAGTGGCAGTGATCTCTCAGATATCTGTGCAATGTGATATGGTGTTGTGGTGTATCCAATATTAGGAACTGCTCATATCAGATTTTATGAAGAGTTGTCTAACATGTCAGAGCTTTCACTTGTAGTCAAATGAAACTTCAGGAGATAAGAGCAGTCACTTCCACAGGTTAACAATTTCCGATTCACCAGGAATAAATTGCAGTGTAAAAGATCTAATTGCAGACTCTGGGTCATATTAATGCAACTCATATTCTCTTGGCATCCTTTGAGATATGCCTATTTACACCAATCTTAATAGTTTGCCTTATTTATATAACAGTGATAGCATAAGGCTTTTAAAAACTTCAGGCTGCTGATAAATCAGAGTGATCATTATAATATCAAAAAGCATCATAGTATGGATTGAATTACCTGTAATAGCTTCAATATGGCAGCACCTTGCTCAACACGTGCCTGAAGTCACAGCAGGCCATCTGTTAGTGGTCCAGTTGGATGCTTTCTAAATGCATTCAGCAAGAAAACAAGGACACTGGGGAATACAGTTGGAGAATCCAGCAACCTGTACTCAGCCATGTGAAGAAGCAGAGGAGAAATGTGCATTGTAAATAAGGCTTTTCATTCTGTGTTTTAGTCTGCTGGGAAGAGTGGAGGGACTGTGAAATTTTTAAATAAAAGCTAGGTATAAACCTGGAGACACTCACCAGCTGTTAAATTATCTTCTGCAGCATGTGGAGGAACAAAGGCACATTAAAGACCAACAAAAGGATTGAAACAGCATAGAGTAGCATCTGTGTGGCACGATTCCCTCTACCACAGGGGCTTCTGTCTTTACAGATGAATTTCTCAACAGTGATAAGAGACAACTGAGTAATGCTATTGCCCAATGCTAATGGTCTGTCTGGTGTATAAGTCCTTGTGTATGTCTATACTAAATCATGCACTGCTCTGATCATATGTGATTATATCCAGGAAGATGGTTGCTCTCTGCTGCAAGAGGACTGTGCCGCAGGTCTATCACAAAATGAGCCTTCATTCAGGCAACATTGCTTGTAAATCATCTAATGCATAAAACCTGCTGCTTGTGGTGTTACAACTTAACTCTGTTGCCTTTGTCACATTCTTGTGGATTAGCAGCATGGCCCCTGGCATGCAACAGTATGCCAATTAAACTTTCTCTGCTGACAAAAGAAGAGCCTGGGCGGAATACAGAACACCAAAAATCTCAAGGTCCTGAATGGCCATTAGTATTGATATGAGGAGATCTGGCAGATGCTATCTATTCTGTTTGTTTCCAGTGGTAGAAGTTTTTTGTGTTTGTTCATTTTGTTGACTGATTGTTTTTTAAGGCAGAAGACAGCAGAGGGAGGATTGTCTGTGTGGCTCCTCTGCACTTATCCAGTGTTCTGGTTCAGGCTGTATCATCAAGATAATGTCTTCCCCAAACACGTGTCCCACATAGGAAGTATTCTGATGCATAAGCACAGTTTTTATGGGACTGGTTCACTCCGCAGGGTCCCTGTAACAGAAGTGCAAACTAAGATGCTGTTGAAAAGAATCAGATCCAGACAGGCTGCCAGGCCCCTGAGGGCAGAAAAAGAAAGTCTCTTTTATAGAGATCCTGTGATATTGCACTAAGATACTGTCTCCAGAGGTAGCACTGAAAAGAGCAGGCCTGCAGAAGGTTTGCCCAGTAAGGACATGAGCAGAAAGACTGGTTTTATCTTTTTCTTTCTAAGCTGTCGGGTCAGAGCTATTGTTATATTGGAAGTTTGTTTAGTTTGTTTTCTAATTAAATATTAGAGCAGAGACTCAGAGTTTTCTTCAGATAAGCTTCTGCACCACTTGGCATCAGGAAATGATTCAGCTCCTATATGTTATATAGTGAGTATTTTCCCCTTTTCTAGAAAGTTCAGCATCAGAGATGTAACTTAGAGAGAAGAGCAACAGTGATAGCAATCTCCCTGCCTGTAGGAGGCCTGGCTTGGGAGGAATGAGGCTACTACCCTTTTTGTCCTCTCAGTGTTCCTGCTGGTTTCAGTTCCTCAAGTCACGATTCTGTGGCATGTTGGCTGGAAAGTGATTTGATCTGTTACTTTTGGCTCTGCATTGGCTTAAGTGAAGCATTCACAGTAAGATTTAAGAACTCATTTCTCTGTCATGTAATGCCATAAGGAGTGGACATTATTTATTCAGAAAACAGTTTCTTACTCATGTTCTCAAATGCATTTAATATAATAGGCACAGAAAAGCCATCTTGAATATGATGATTTCATATATGTTCTCTTCATATGAAAAGAAAGCAGTAATACCAATTTTATTATTATTAGGATGGCTAAATTAGAGGCTGAATTACCCATTAATGTCTGTGATATGTATGTAAAAAAAAATCTCCTCTACAAGTATTTGAAAGGTGTTTCAGTCCTGCTTCTTATTCTTTTGAACAAGCATGCCCAGTGTTGCCATACATACACTGTCCAGGGCAACACAGGGAACATATATTTTCTTAGTACATTAATCCAGTTCATTTTGTTCATTTGGGTGAAAAACAGATTAAGTACTGCCTATTGTATTAAATAATGGAAAGTACACTCTTACATGTGAACTTTTCAATGGCTTTGATTAAGGAGCATGCAGCCTCATCACCAGCACAGTATGCACAGAAGTATTTGCTCAGGCTTTTCTTCCAAATATGCAACTAGACTGTATGCAAGGAACCAATTACACTGGAAAATTTCCTCAGTGTGTATTTTATAATGATGGTTAGCTTGGTGGTTAGTAGAGACATTAAGAGCATAAAAGTTGAAAGCTGAACATGTATTTTATAATAAAAGAAGAAAATATATAGGCCTTCTTTTGCTTACATTTTGATTGGCATCCATGCAGTGTGATCCAAGCTTCTAAGGTTTACATTTGTGTTTAGTAAAAGCTTTCAGGCCATGTCCTCTAGCCTGAAATGTATCAATGAGAACATGTGTTGTGATGACATCCCCTCCTCTGGAACATAGGAAGGACCAAATGGCAGCTCTCTCTGCAGGCAGAATTCAACCTTGCACTGTAGAAGGTTCCAAACACCCATTACAGATGTTCTTCATTTGGAACCTCTCCTTCCTGCATTAAGTATCCCTGAACACAAGGATGTGTTCATGGGTAAAGAACTTCAATTTCATTCATTTCAATATTTTCCCTTCTTTGCTGCAGAGATTCTGACATTCACGTATTTATCAGGTGTATAAAAATATACTCTTATGCTGCTGGATTGGAAATTATTCCTTTCTGTGAAGCAGGAAATGGGAATTGTATATGAAAAAAATAGCAGGATAGCTAAGCATCTCTATACTCTATATTAACAGGGATTGATTAGGACTTTAATTTTTGTTCTAAGACATTTTAGATGTTAGCCATGTGTCATTCTTGTGTTTTGAATGCTAATCTTTCTACTAGAAGATTATACATACTGTTATACTGCCTTTGTGTGGGCACATGACAACTATTTTTAATGAATACAAAAAATGCAAGGCCATCATAACTTTAGCATTAATAGCCTTTGCTACCTGCTCTCTGTGAAACAAGCAGATATCTTTTTTTGTAGTCTTTTGGTGTCTTACATAAGAATTTCCTGACTTTCAGGATCTAAATACAATGTTTAGGTAATAATTGATTAATAATGCCTTTTTCGTGGTTAAGAATTAACAAAAAGGAAGGGTTCAGTATGGGGAATTTTAAATGTAAGTGAAGCCTATGGGTTCACTTTAGATCAAGAGTTTGCAAGAACTAATTCCATGCAGGTCGGGGTTGATATGCATGTTACCATAAACCCATGGAAGCCAGTTTTGTTTTGAATGTGTCTGGAGCTTCATACTAAATATTTTTTCAGGTCTGAAAGTAATTTTCTTAATCCTTGTGTAAGAAATAATGCAATTTGATGATAGGTTAAAGCATCTATCAGAGATCTATGTGGTGTATCTTATCTGGCAATGTTAAACTCTATACTCAACAAAGTCAACTTGACATGAGAAATTATAAATATTTAGTGGATGGTGAACAAGTGGCACACAAGTCTCCCCAGTCTGAAAAATGTGAAGAAAAGTTTTGTTTTAATGGCAAGCTCTTGTGGTACTTTGATAACTAAGTCCTCTTTTGTGAAAACACTGCTACTTTGGCTGCTATTTGTCAAAGATTTGTTACAGGAGAAAGTGACAAACATTGGTAAATGTCAAGCATGTATATAGTTAACCTCTCAGCTTCTGTGTGTGAATATCATAAGGAAGCAAAGCTGGTATTCATACATATCTTATTCCATTTGACCTGCCTCTGGTCTGAAGGAAAAAAAAATCCTCTACATTTAAGGCTGCAAATTATTTGGAAGAAGAAAATATAGGTTCTTCTTTCTTGAACATGAAATACAAATTTTAGATTGTGTAATTCTAATTATAATTTAAACTTGTGTTTTGCATTGTCCTGCACTTCATAAAATCATTTATGCTCTTCTGAACATGTGTATATTGTTGTCATTCCAGCCTAAAAGCAATTCTAGTTCCTTAATGAAGCATCAGTGCGGAAGACAGTAAAAGATGCCTCCAATACTTGTTTAATTGTAATAGTTTTATTAACATTTTCATTACAATATTTGTGATAACTTGAGAAGTACATCCCAGTTTTACTACCTAGGTACGTCTGTACTCCATAGTGTAGGAGTGATTGTCACTGCACTCTTTGCACAGACAGTGACTGTGATAAATTCATTTAATTTCCCAAGAGTGCCAAGGTTGTTGATTTGGAAGTTTATTGCAGTGAAAGCCTAAGTGGGATATCTAGTTGGATAGCCAACCTTGTCTACCTCAACTTCAGTATTCAGGTAAAAATTAACCCAGATCCAAACCACCTTGTTTACTGTTGGGAGGAGGGAGTAAAATCTAGCAGCCAACTGACATGGTTTTGCAGTCAGTACAGATTTACGTATTTCATAGTGAAGACAAAAAGTCAGATGCAGCCAGAGGCAGAAAGGCACATGAGTAGTAGGTTAATCTGTTGTGCTGAGAAACACTGCTGTGGGCTTTACAAGGGTCAAGAGAGCAGCATCGAGGATGTTCTGCCCCCCCCAGATTGCTTGAATGACAAGAGTCGTGAGTTTTAGACTGCAACTGCTTGAGTGACAGGTGGAGATAGGGGATTTGAACTTTGGCTGAGAGGAAAAGTCTGTTTTCCAGATAAAGAAAGCACAACATATTTTTTGATTATAGCAACAATCATTTGAAAACACCAAAATACAAGGAGTTTATGTTTTGGAATGAGGTTGAACATGCATTCATATAAAAGCCAGAGCAATATAGAGATAAGGAACATTTTAATTTTTTGAAGTTCAATGAGTCTTCATACTGGGGTATCTTGTGGGTGATTGCTTGTTCAAATTAATAGAAAATGCTAGTGGACAAAGCTGAACAAAAACCAACAACAAAACAAGCATGAATAAAGCAAACAAAAAAAAACCTAACCAAAGAGACCAAAAAATGAAACTGTAATAAAATAATATTAGTTCCTTCTAGAAATGTACTGAATAATTTTTTTTCTCATATTCTGGCTTGAGTTTAATTATGCATGTCAAATCTCAAATGGGGAAGGGGCAGGCTAGAAGGAAAACTAGGGAGTGGAATATATAAAAGCCATTCTAATATCCTCTAATTTTTGTAGATATTGTAATGGAACAGCTTCTTTCTTTATCTGTGTTGTTGACTGAAGGAGCTCATTGTGAGTGTACTGGGATATATGCACTCTATAGGATTTTTTTTCCTGAAGAATATGTTTCCAAAAAGAAGTGCAGGAGGAGGAGAACAGTAAGTAAATTACATTGTCCTGCTTTATCTTCCCCCCTAGTCTATTACAAAATATTGTGTTCTGTGCAAAAAAGAAAGCACTGAAATGTAGTCCAACAGTGAAGAGCACTGAATAAATATGCAGTACAATTAATAACTATTTATTCAGTGTCTTCCAAGCTGAGCAAACACCAGGGACTCAAATTCACCATTCTTGGCTCTGAATGGGCATCTGGTTTTGTGTCAGCTTTGTCTGTCTGATGTATAGATTATATATAGTTGAGGGCTGCTTAATCTGTATTTGTAGCCTACAGTATCCTGAGAGAAGAATGGCATATGAAGACTGTTAAAATATTGTGCTGCCTTTTAATGACAGGCAAGAGAGTCAGTCCCACCTGAGAAGTGGGTAAGGTTGAAATTAGAAAGTAATATTTCTTTGTTTCATGGATTTTTTTGGCTTATGGTTCCTATGGTGTTGATAAAGAAAGGTTCTTCTGTAGGGTGATCAATCTAAAATAACAAAGTAAGTACAGGTTTTAAAGAAGAGTTATGTTTATCCGTGTGTATGTACACAACATGAAGGTTTAGTATTAAATATTTTATGTTTTCTATTATTGTTTCTAGTGCATTCAATTTTATACTAGACGTAGAGAATTGAGAATGGGACAATGAACATAGAACATAGGCCAACAAGGAAGAGAACTTCAGTAGGCTTTTCATAAAGAATGTCTAAAATTATCCACAGAAAAAAAGCCAAGGACATTACCAGCATTTCACTGTATAGGACTACTAATGGCTACAGTGATAATTAATGAATATACTTCATTACAGATTTTCAGCAAGCTGTCTATGCATTTGGCACTGTTTGGTTAAAACAAGTACCTTCTTAAACTTTTAGGTAAGTGTGCATTTTTAATCCCACATTGACATTTTTAATGAGATAGTCCATCACAATACCACAGTATCATTTATGCTGAAACACAGTGATTTTATATTGCATATAATTAGGGACATATGCAAATAAAGTTCTTGGTTATACGTTAAGATATAATGTGATAAATGTATGTTGTGGCTGTCTTTACACATAATCTTTATGCTGTCAAGGAATCAGGATTTTTCTCATTTCCCCCTACTAATTAAAAGCAATTGGGGATACTCTAGAAACGTTGCAACTGTATGCTACTCTATGTTAAGAGTTGCCAAAATTCTTTCATTTCCATCTTCTAAGTCTGAAATTTATCAAACATGGATATTCATTAACCTTATTAGTGGAAAGAGACTTTTTAAGATTCTTGAACTGTAAAGAATTATAATCCCCACTCTGAGTGGGTGATGGCAGTGTTGTCATCCACGTGTCCTTATGTTTGTAATTGTAATCCTGAAACAAGGTGAAATCTTCAGGAATTCTAAACTGCTGGATAACCCACTATAATCTCAACAAGAAACCAGGCTTTACTAAAGCCAATAGGAGACTTTCTACTTGTTTCAGTGCATTTTGGGTTAGATCCAAGTATCTTTTAAAAAGAATATAAATTGTAAGTTTTCTTACAATCAAAC
The DNA here is from genome assembly GCA_025447755.1 of Corythornis vintsioides. Taxonomy (NCBI): domain Eukaryota; kingdom Metazoa; phylum Chordata; class Aves; order Coraciiformes; family Alcedinidae; genus Corythornis; species Corythornis vintsioides. The sequence continues at coordinate 12,754 of JAOEGS010008489.1, read as the reverse complement.
CCATATCAAGACAATTTCTTATGCTGTTTTACATTCACAAACACATTAAAAGCCTGTATCTCATTGACTGGGGTATATTCACTAAATACTTTGTGATTCTAGGTCATACATTCCAAAGACTTTATCTTGCCTTTCTCTCATTAGCACAACAATACAACAGAACAGATAAAACCATGATTGCCAATATGAACTGTGACTGCACAAGTCATTCTATACATGAACTTTTGCCTTAATACAAAAATATTTGGCTTCAGGACCTGAATGCTCACGTGAATTAATTTGATCCTATTACAGTTAGATACTAATAGGCTGCTTTTACAAAGAGCATGTGAATCATAACTTGAAAAAAAAAGAAACTTTTTTAAAAATTACAACCTATCAAAAAATTAATTCCTTAGTTATATTCTGCTTTTATTTCTCATAGTTTCTCATCAAGCTTATGAAAGGTATGAAATTAGCAAACTGAATAAAATATTCTTACTATTACCTACGTTTCATAAAAGAGATCTGAGATCAAGAAAATGTATAGGCCAAACCCCCTATTTATTTTGTCATGCAAGTTTGACAGGCTTTGATGGTAGAGGAGAAAGCATGATTTTACTTGTTTTATTCTTTCCCCTGGGGAAAAATAAGGAAAACTTGTAAATATGGGGAGCTGCTAAGGGAGGAAACCCATTTTTTTATTGTGAAAGACTTTGAATGAATAATGAAAGAATACTCTGTATTACTGCTTCAATTCTTCTAGATATATTCTAACACTAATTAGGATTTAAAATCACATTATTTCATTTCAAATTCATACCAGTATACAGGTTCAATGCCTATATTTTACTTATATCTCTAGCCCCTTAAACTATTTTTCAATTAATATGTAGGAATGCCACATTCATTTTCCATTTTTTTATCTCTACAAAACATACTTTTTGTCTGCATCTACATTAAAGTGTTATGTTTTTAATATGCAGTAGGGCTCAGAAGATGTAAATACCTTTCTGCTAAAAAGTCAATAATACTGATGTTTCATATTTTCAGTTTTATTTTTTCTTAATTTACAAAAGTCTACAAGCAAATTGTAAACATAAATATCTTAACATGCAGACTAGCTCTATCTCAAATATTGTACATACTTGTCATCATTCAAAAATAAAGAGCATATAGATATTTATTATGTAAACCTGCCCAGCAGCACATTGCTTCATAAATAAATTATACATAATACATTATTTTTACTCTTAAAAAGGCATTAAATCTTACTTTGAAAGACAAAAACAACTAGTGTACATATAATTCAGTTCCATTCCTCTTTGTCTTATTCTGAGAGAAATGGAGCTGTTGCATTTTTCTTCAATTTTTTTTTTTCAGACTTTCAAACTTGCCATACACTTTATGTCTCTACAGATAAATACCTTATTGAATCCATGTAAGGGATACCACACCTTCACATGGTGAGCAGCATTACCACAATTTCATAAATCTAATTCTTCCTCTGATTTATTTGAATGACTTGCTTTTGGTTTGTAGTAATATCTGCTTTTATGATGAGAAATATGCTCTACACTTCAGCACCAAACTTTCCATCTTTTCATCCTCTTCTTAATAGCTCACTGTTGGCAAATCAGCTATTATGAAACTTCTTTTTTTACTGATGACAGAATCACAGAATGTCAGGGGTTGGAAGGGAGCTAGAAGATCATCTAGTCCAACCCCCCTGCCAGAGCAGGGGCA